>KN050043.1:41597-110982 GCA_000743315.1 Lignosus rhinocerotis TM02 | reverse complement strand
TACTCCCTCGATGTTCAGTCGTTACAGTGGGATTGGACACTGCAGACAAGGTGTAGGTCTCGAGACTTCCCATAGACATGGCCTTCACATTGACCATGATGCCGCGCATCCAACAGCCCCTGGAACTCCTGATACTGGTGACGGAGGAGCTTGTGCTGGGTCAGAGTACAGCTACGGGCTTGCAGATGAACCCCTGGAGGATGACAATTTCGATGCCATGGCCAAAAATGCAGAGACAGAGGATGAGGATGTAGAGGGGTCAGCAAGCAACAATGACATCGACTTCAGCAGAGACAGAGGATGAGGATGCAGAGGGGTCAGCAAGCGACAATGACATTGACTTCAAGTGGAGGGATGACAGCCAGGAGGATGCTGCAGTCAACGAGGAGACTGATGATGAGGGGTGTGATGCGAGAGAGCCTGACGCTGACAGTAGCGAGGATGAACACAACATTGACGACATGTACTTGATGAGGGGTTTGCCCCTTTATAGCACCCCCTCACTGTTTGTTCAACTCACCGTCAAACTTGTCTGGACCATTGTATTCCTGTCTCTGTGATGAGATGACATGCTAACAGTACATCTGCTAAGCTGAATTCCGACGAGTACCGCTCACCACTCATCCACCGGATGGAGGGTGGTCATCATACCTCTGGTCAGCTGGATGTCGGACATAACCTCCCTTTGACTACCCCTGGTGCTCGCCACTGCCAAACAATGTCCTTAGACCATCTGCAATGTTCTCCAGTGTGCAGCTGGTCACCTTTTTGCTGATGTCTATTCACCTCCAAGATCTGACTAAGGATTCAGTTTCCACTCGTACTGACTGGATTCAAACTAGCTGCTGGAGGATGTTAACAGTGCCAGCACTAATGTCCCTCTACTACACTAGTAAGCGCCGACTTCCTCTCGCCATTGCCCCCAATCACCCGGTTTGGCAGTGCCACATTGTTGCCCTCAGATCAATTGTTCGACTCCTGATGGATGTCCACTAGTAGTGATGTGTACTGTCACTCATTGCCTACATGTATTACTAGTACTACTTGTCGTTGTGTGTTTGCGGATGTATAGTAGCACAAGTATTGCAGGCACGGTCCTAAATGCCATCTTTGAGTGTGCTATCAATATTGCTAGATGAGCCCCAAGTATTGTATTTTATGCCAGATACAGTGTTTACTACATTAGCTGGCTTATATGCAACTGAATGACAGACTGCCGCCCTACTATTAGCGTGATTGTTAATACAGTCGCCACTAGTCCCTAGAGGCCTGTAGCAATATAACGAACGTATACGGTATGAGAGAGCTCTATCATTGATGTCATATAGGAGGCTGACACCCTACCACGCTCTAACGTAACGCCCATACGCGATGACATAGCGCACTATCAACTATGTTCTATCATATCAGATGCTACTCTGTGGGCTTTCATCACCTCATGACAGCAGTATACAACTATTACAGAGGTATACATCCTATACCATAAATGTACATACAGTGTGCTACTTTCCTGATGCGCCTGTCACGAGAGAGTTGAGTACTTCTCTCATACAGTGTCGCGATTGTTATTGATGGGCTGAAACGAGAGTTTCATGAGAGATGATAACGGTCTGAGAGAATTCATTGAATGTTGCTGCTATAGTGAGCTGCGTGAAGCTATTGTGTACGTGTGCAAACCTCTAGATACATTAGATGTGAGAGAGAAAGGAATGAAGACTCATGATTTGGTGATACCGGCAGAGGAATGGACGAGTAAAGTTCGAGACTGGGACCGATTCTGGATAAGTAGTACATAGAAAAGAATGAAGAGAGTGAATGCCTTCTGTAGCCGAGACTGCGGCAGATGCTGGACCGCCGGCGGCTGGACGAAACGTGGGCGGCGAGGAACGATTTTGTTGGGCAATTGTCAGGAGAAACCCGAGCAGTGCCATGTTTAATGTTAACGCCCGTCTGACTCTGGGAATCGCGGGATGGACCGCCGGACTATGCCACGTGTGGAAGGCCCGATATGGACACTCGGACGGCGGAGTTTGGCTTTGGCAGGGTTTGCCAGTGTGGGTCCGCTGGTAATGACGGCGCCGAAGGGCCGGGGAGGAGGCGATGAGGCTGAGTCTGGTGGAAATGCAGTCCCGGTCAGGCAACCAGACCAGTCCCCGAGCGCTGGACTACGGCGCGCGAAATTGTCGCCTGCGTTGTCTTGCGCCAGTCATTTTCCAGGGGTATATCTCGATTCTCGCTCCCAGTGGTTTTCGTTGATATTGCCATGCGCCCACAGCGCCTACCCTGATACTCGAATTCAAGGACCGACATCCGTCCGCGCCGCTATACATAAAGCATCCCCCCCGCTCCTCGTCTTCGCATAACATCCCGCCTTCTTCTTGGGATCTCCCTTTTCTTTTGACAAGCGTCACGCACAGCTTTCTGAAGATCCTCTCTGTCGTTCACAATAGTCTGCGCAAGAACGCGCCTTCGCAATGTCTGCCCGCCACAGTGACTTATATCCCGGATCCCTTGGACGGTAAGTGTGGCGAGTGATTGATGACCTCTTTTCTACCACTGTGCAAGATACTGTACTTCATTTCTTATGTCCGGGAAGCGCATTGCAATGTTCCTGCACCATATTTCGCGTGATTTCAGTGCAGGGAATTATGATACTGACCGCCGCCACAATGGCTCTTCGCAGGCTGACTCCCGCAAGCTTTGATCAAAGTCGACCAATAAGTTCCACAACGCAGAACTACTACCTTCCTGCAAGGAACAGCCCCTCGCCACAGTCAGATTCTTCGAATTCGCCACCCACGACGCCGCGATGCATAACGCCGCCACAGTAAGTCCTGTATGAAATCGACGTTGTGAGCACTGTCTCATTCCTGTTCTGCTATCAGAAGTGCATCCTTACTGGAACGGCATGCAATCTCGAGTTATCCAACCAGGAAAGCTCAGCTTCCACTGTCTGTCTATGAGCTCCCAACCGCTACGTACATGTGGCCTCGCTGGAATCCAAGGGAAGAGGAACAGCCAGCCCGCGAACCAGTGATCTTTGTCAAGTACAGACCGGCGCAATGCGATACTGAGTCGGGTTCCAGCCGTTCCAGACCGCCGTCACGGAGCTCCTGTCAGTAAGTAGCTGAAACTGTCGGGTAGCATGAGCGTCGCGAGATCTCACAGCGCTGGTTACAGGGCTTCATCTTCCCACCCCTCTCCTGCCTCGACGCCGCCGCCCGCCTCGCGCAAGAGAAGCTGCTCGGCGGATTCGGAGTGAGTTCCCCTAAGCATTGTATTGACGCCACAGTACTTACTGACGCTCCGACTGCGCAGCGATGAGTCTGTATCGAGCCCCTCGGATAGATTCCTGAAGCATCCAAGGTAGTAATGAATGGGGAAAATCCCGCAATTGAATGTTACTGACATCTTCGCGTTAGATTATGCCATAACGTTACGGCTAGCAGGGTGGTGTCGGGTCACAGCCCCTCACCTCGCCTACATCCAGTGTTCCCCAACTACCAACCGCGGGCAACAAACGAGGAGTCGCCAAGTCTCCCGCATGTACCCAGCGCTGAGTCGGACTACAGCGACGTCGAGATGCCGCCTGAGAAGTATCTTCAACCCCCTCATCAGTCAAATTCACCGCGAGGTGGCGCGAGTTTCGTCAGATCAATGGCGCCCGCCGCCGTGCCCTCCTTCTCAGCGCTTAGGTCAGATCGGGAGGATGGTCTGAGGAAGGATGACTGGATGAAGGATGAATGGACGAAATACACCCATCCTCGACTGGATAGCGCCGGCCCTGAGTTCGAATGCACCTGGGAGTTGAAATTGCGAGGTGGCTCCACCCGGGTGTGCGGCTATTCCTCGAAGAAGCATCTCGTCAAGCGGCACATTGAATCAAAGCATCTTCAGCTCAGGTGCGCTCGCCCATTCTGTAGGGTTCCGAAGTAGGGCGCTGATTTTCGTTATCCAGGCCATGCGTGTGCCGCTACTGTGGTAAAGGATTCGCCCAAAAGAGCAATTTGGATACACACCTCAACACACAGTAAGCTGAACTTGACATTGATGTGTTTCAGCTTCATCTGACGCCTCTTTTACCGCGTCGTAGCACGGGTCAGGCGCCGCATAAGTGCATTTACTGCACTGACCGCTTCAAAGACCCTGCGCGCAGGCATCGACACATGATCCAGGCGCACGGCCACGTATCGTCGCGCACGAAGAAAGGCAGAATGCGTACCGACGCGTACGGTGAAGCCGCTTCTTCTGCAGAGACTGACGCTGAAGACTTCAGCGCGGATTTCACCACACCTCCTCCGCTCTGATTGCCCACTAGCTGGTCCCGGGGCGGAGGGAAAGGGGGCACTGTAAGCCCGTATGTTGTTTCGTGCTAGAAACCTGGCAAGTGAACCGTCTTCGGCTATTGGCCAGTGCTTTCTCCTGTCGTGTTAGCGTTGATCCTCGGGCTTTGTTGCTGTGTTTCGTGTTTCATGTAAGGCTATGTGCTTCTCCGTAACGCTTTGTAGATCTTTGCCGTCGTGCAGTACTGTATCGTTAATCGTGCCGCTATGCCATCTCCAAGAGACTATTCGCAACTAGGAGTAGGTAAATACTGTTAGCATTGCTCCTGATCTGTCATTCCCCTGTATTTTATCATACACTTATCCAGAAGTATATTGAGACTGAGACCGTGTTTGCCGCGTGATCGGATTGCCGTTGCAGAATGCGAAATCGAGCGATGGCAATGGGAGTCATTGAATGAGGCTCACTGGCAGCGGTCAATGATGTAAGCACTGGGCGTTGGCGTCTAAGAGGGCGTCTGTATGACATAGGGCTGGCCAATGTTTGGAGGGACGCTACTTCCTTTTCTTCAACAATGCCTTCCAAGCAACCTCAGCTCGGCAGTCTCGCAGTCCAAGCACCCACATTGACTCCGAAGACGGTGCATGTCTCACCATCCACCTGCCATGATATTTCTGTTTTCAAGGGTCAGTTGCACTGTATACTATCAGCACTGTTCATCGCCGATATCCGATACCGACTTGCTGACTCAGCACGCATTGCATGGAAATCTGCATTGCTTGTGGTCTTGTAGATCTCATGAGTCAGTACAGGAAGCTCGACGACACTATCAACATGCGTCTCAACCGTACAACTGCTCAGTTTCGTGACAGAGAGAGATCTGGGCTCACTAGGAGGAGGGATGTCGAGGAGCTGGCGTGCGCCCACGTATGGAAGGAACTTCTCGGTGCGTCGCCCTGCGTCCGCCAACTTCGGTCCAACCTACCTGACAGGGTTGCTCGGTGCGGAAGCCAACTGGTCCCGCCGGAAGGACATCGTCGAATACTGCGTGGGGGTAATTGACCAGTCCGTCCAAGCAAAGCGTCAGTCCCTTGCGGACGCCGGAGACGATGTCTCAGCCCAGCGCAAAGCTCGTGGCGCCCTGTATGCCGAGGAGGCCAAGGTTAGACTGCCGGACCTTGCTCCTTTGACTGTATGGCCCCGCTGAGACCGGATGGGCGCAGGGAAATCAATTCCGTAACGAGCTGATAGTCGAGAACATTGTGCGGCGGCGGGCATTCGATGGTACGTAATATCCCTTTGTTCGTGACTAATAACATCTTGTGAAGCAGAACGGTTCTGGCATCTGCGCAGCATTTCGGGCGCGGTGTCGATTTTTTGAACCACCGCCATCCGATCCGGAAGCCGCAAAATGGTGGGACGCCGTTTGAGGGAAGTGTCTTGATGTCGCCATCCATCTGTTTCACCCTTATTCCCACCCTTGCGCACCTTCCATCTATTGTTTCAACGCAAATATCTAGCATCATGGCAGGCTGCAATGGAGAGATCGACCAAGCTTCTGTGATGGCCGAATTGCGTATGAAAGGGTGGTGTTCCGTCCTGATCATTCAAGTTCGTATTGTTCTCACAGAGGTTGGCATCACAAAGTGAAGGGTGTGTCAGCGCTGTTGTATGCCGCCGGCGCGCTCATCTTGGATGCAGTGCATGTCTCTATGTATTGACTTGCGAACGCAAGAAGAGATTTGCTACTGAATCGGCGGGGAGGTACGGGTGCCATCATGATATGATATCCGCCACTTGTGAGGATGGCGGCCCGCGGGGTTACTGTGCAATGGACTTCAATGGACAGACGTGTGCCTGCACGCCGAAGGGCGTCAGACCTACAATTCGTTGAACATCATAATCTGTTAACTGACGATGTACGATCGCCCTGTAGGTAAATGACTTGAAGTACAGTGGTACTAGGGTTGAAATGCCGATTTGAATTTTTGCACGCGGGAATAGACTTTGTGTAGATCCCATCTCAGCCCACGTGATAGTCACGTGGGGCTGAGTACATCTTGCGCAACACTCTCCGCTCAGTGTGTCATAGAAGGCCGACATGAGTTGACATGCCGCCATCCGCACAGGGCGGGAACAATGTCCACCTAGACATTGACTACCACGAACATCATGCATGCATTCGATGCCCTGATACCCTCTTATTTGCTGATCGCAACCGCCCACGCCAGTGTCATACACCCTCTCATCGTGCAGTCTGGCGGAGCTGGGTTGGAAAGCGCATATGCTGTCAAAGTCCCAGTCGTTCTCGGAGTCATGAGCGGTTGCCCAGATGCAATCCTGTGTGAAAGCGTGTTCGACCGTGTGCTCGACCGCGTGGAGGACAAGATGGACCTCATCCTCACATTCATCGGAATGTAAGCCAAACAGCATATCGGTCATACTCCGCATCAGGTAACCAACGGGACCTACAGACCAAACGAGTCCGAGCCCGATTTCGGTGTTACGTGCAGGCACGGGCCCCAGGAGTGCGCTGGAAACGTACAGGAGTTGTGCGCTATCAAGTACGCCCCGTTCCGCCGATGGTGGGAGTTCGTCCAGTGTCAGAACTTCCAGGGTCGTTACAAAGTTGGCAAATCTGCAACAGCGCTCCGGTGCGCGAACTCGGCGCAGTTGAACTGGGATGACAGTGGCGTGGGCACGTGCGCTGGTCTCAGTGGTGACGGCAAGGGAGAAGAGGGTGTACGCCTCTTACGAGAAAGCGTCGTGGCTACGGCTGCGATGGGAGTCAAGTCAGTGGAATCTCTAACAAAATACTAACCCGTTGTGTTGACAATGCGCCCATAGGAAAAGTTGCACTGTGATCATCAATGGGAAACAAGTTTGTATACGCGATGGAGAATGGAAGAACTGCGAGGTACGGACTCACTTGATACACCACTGCATCGACACTGACCGGCGGCACAATCCAGGGTGGACACGCCCCCGCGGACTTCATCAGACAGATTGAGGAAGAGTACAACAAACTCAACCAGACTTGAGCGCGGCGCGGATCAAGGATGCAAGGTAGTTCACAGAAGATGCAGATGATGTCTACTCGTGTACGTACTACGACATTAACCCCCTAGAACCAGTTCGTATACAATTATGACGATGTTCAAACCGATGAGTGGTACTATGTGAATTGTTTCAGATTCTTTGTGACCAAAGGCAGAGCATGGCCTGGCACTCACTTCGCATGAGCGTCCTGACGGCGCTGATGAAGTTGATCATCCTGCCCTTCACACCAATGTCCTGCCCTCCTGTGTATCCTCCCTGGTCGTATGGTTGGGCATATGGTTGTCCGAAGTTCGGGTTCACGGGTTGTGCCTGGGCGGACGACCAGCCAACTAACAACAAGCAACGAGTGGAGCAGAGTAGGCATGAGCAACAAGTCCAGCATGCATGGTTCAGAACGTACTTCGTGCAAGGAACCGGTCTTCACTGAGCACTGCCATAGCATTAATAAGTAGAAGAATGACATAGAGTACAGTCCCGAGGCCCAGCATTATCGGTACAGAGACCACGGGCGAAAATGGATGGTGGAGGACGTGTAGTAAATCGTGTACAGACCAGACGCCCACGGATGCATTACCGACACACGTCGTGTGGTAGCAGGCGCTCGTGACTTTCCTCTCGCCACCCTGACATTGAAGTCCTTCTCCGGTTCTGTTTCTGCTGCTATGCAGTGCATCGGGGCTAGTTTCCGTTCTGGTGCGTAGATGTGTCTTGGTGGGCCGGGTCGACGCTAAAGCTCGGAGTTAGCCACCAGAAATGCCTATCTAGTCGTACCTACTCACAGTGTTGCATCAAGTTCGCGGGTTTTCCAATTTCAGGGCATACAGCGTCGAAAGTATGACCTCGCTTCTCATTCACTCTTTGTTCTCATACTTAGTGCGCATCGCATCGCAGTGTATCTCTCCGTTTGCCAAACTTCAAGGGTCCTGTAGCGTGGCTCCGTGAATCTCTCGCGCCTAATGTGCGCCAGCAGAATACGAAGGAAGAGATCGAGGCAGCTCGAAAGCAAGCCGCGGAGAAAGGACAACTGAGCGTGTTTGAGTCTGTGCCAACTGTTGAGGCTGTCGATGGCAAGCCCGTCGAGGAAATTCCCGCCTGGAAGAGGAAGACGTACACCGAGGTGCGTGATCTGTCTTTCTGTAGTGCTGTCTGCTAAGGTATCAACTGTAATCTAGCACAAATATTCTACCGCGAACTTCAAAATCTCACATCGCAAGCTGAACCTGCTCAGCAGGCAAATTGCTGGCAAACCCGTTGACCATGCCATCCTGCAGATGATGTTCAGTGAGAAGCGTGCGAGTAAACGCATCAAGAGTATGCTTGTCGTGGCAAAGTCGCATGCTGTGAAGCTGAAGAACCTGAATGAGGGCAGGCTTGTTGTTGGTAAGCACAACTGTGTGATCTGCGTAACATGGCATCTAGAGCAAGTATATTCGCAGCGGAGTCCTGGGTGACGAAGGGTCCCAACCAAATCAAGCGGTATGACATGAAGGGTCGTGGTCGGGCTGGTCTGAAGGTGCACCCACATTCACGACTGCATGTGCGGCTGAAAGAGGGCAAGACGAGGGCGGAGTTGAGGGCAGAGGAAAGGGAGAGGAAGCTCAACAGGATTGTTTCGGCTGGCCTTGTCAGAGAGGATGTCCCTATTCGCAACCCTGGCCCAATGTGGGCATGGTAGACAGTCCCTGTAATTCGTACACTACACTTTTCCACCCCTAATAGGCTCCTTGCCGCTCTCCAAGTGTAGGACTGCAAATCAACGCGCCGCAGTGTATGTGCATACATAGGCGGTGCTATTTCGGGACACGCGCCACGACACATCGCGCTAAAGCACACAACTCTTTGTTTCCTCTCCTACCATCCTAATATGCCGCGGCACTGGGGGACACCCTTCTCGTTCATTCTTTCTGTCTTTGTCCTTCCACTATGCAGTTCCGCCGCTAATACATTCGAAAACACCGCGATCGTGCGCACAATCGAGCTTGGGGGCGCGCTTGTGCACGTCACGACCACGTATGCGGTCAAGGCGCTCGAGGACGGCTCGAGTGTGTACACTATCGCCCTTGCGGACCAAGAACATGCCCATACGAGTTGGCTAGAGGCGAAGCTGAAGGGTCAGTCGGAGCGATTGCCCCTGGAGGACTTTGGCTACCACCAGGAGAGGTATGTTTGTATCGATGCTCATAGCGGAAGCTGGACATGACACGACAACAGTGGGGTGTTTCTCTACACTGTAGAGCTGCCAAAAGCTCTGAATGTGAACCAGACAACGAACCTGGTTATTGAGACTGTTCAAACACATGCTACCTACGCTTGGCCGGAAGAGGCGAGTCAGAAGGATGGCCAGTCTTTGAAGTATGAAACCGATCTTCTTGTGTTAAGCCCATACAAGACTGCAGTTCAGCGGACAAAAATCAGGTATGTACCAGATTCTCCAGGAAGTGCGGCAGGGGTTGAATGATGTGTCATAGGTCTCCGAGCCCACAAATCCATTCGTACACTACTCCGGAAGACGTCGAGTTCACCACCGACTCGGTCGCGACAAAGTCCGGTGCGATCGTTACCTATGGACCCTTCCATAATATCCCTCCGTCCGCTACCCAGGAATTCGTCCACAAGAAGCAGAAGCACATCACCGTCCACTATAGCTACGACTACCCTGTACTCGAGGTTACGAAGCTGGAGCGCACTGCGGAGATCAGCCACTGGGGCGAAAATATGAACATTCAAGACAACCTCTGGCTGCATAATGCTGGTCCCCGGTAAGCATGGTCACTTCTACACATTGGTCTGTGACTAAATGTCCTCATAGTCTGAAGGGCCACTTCTCCCGCCTCGAGTACCAAACTCAGAACTACTTTGGACGTCCCGCGCCCCATGCGCTTCCCTCGCTCACGCTGCACTTACCCGCTGGTATACACTCGGCCTATTTCTACGACCAAGTCGGCAACGTATCCACGTCGCGTCTTCGGACAGCGCCCTCCATCCCTAAGGGTGCGGAGGCAAATCAGTTCAGTGTGCTTGAGCTCCGTCCCAGGTACCCTGTCATGGGTGGCTGGAACTACAGCTTCACCTTGGGATGGGACTCGCCCCTTGAGGATTATGCAGGCTACGACAAGACTTCGGGCAAGTATGTTGTCAATATCCCTATCATGACAGTCATTCCTGGCACGGTTGTGGACGAAGCGGAGATCAAGATCGTGTTGCCTGAGGGCGCTACGTGAGTTGCCAAATACCCATATGGCAAGTAAATACTGATCTTCTACACAGCGACATTGACTACTTGGCCCCATACCCTGCGCTCCACGAGAGCATCTCCAAGCACGTTGCGTACTTGGACACTATTGGCCGCCCAAGTATCACCCTAAATTACGCGCAGTTGACCGACAAGCATGGTGGAAACATTTATGTGAGCTGACAGTCCAATCGTTCCCACCCGCCTTCAATGGCTGACACACCCTGTGCAGGTCATCTACAAGGTGCCGTTCTCCGCTCACCTGCGGAAGCCATTGGCTATCGCAGCCGCATTTTTCAGTTTCTTTGCTCTCGCGCTTGCTTCGAAGCGTGTAGATATCCGCATTCGGAGGAAGTGATGTGTATGTGCTTAGTCGCCATCCAAATATAAACGCGTTTTCGCACACTCTCACGATTGCGGACGGTGTGAGCATCGGGCGTGTCTTGGTATG
Organism: Lignosus rhinocerotis TM02; assembly: GCA_000743315.1. Classification (NCBI taxonomy): domain Eukaryota; kingdom Fungi; phylum Basidiomycota; class Agaricomycetes; order Polyporales; family Polyporaceae; genus Lignosus; species Lignosus rhinocerus. Next base: position 99,955 of record KN050043.1, on the reverse strand, counting down.
ATAAGAGTACAAGTGCGTAAAGATTGATGATTGATCACTTCTAGGTCAGTCTGTTGCTGCTGAAGCTGTGGACCGTGAACGGCGAACATCCCGGGGGAGGTGGAGAGCTGAATTGGACGGTCAATGTGGGCAATCAAGATGGCTCACAACTGTACCAAAGCACTCACCACTGGAGGAACAGGAAAAATCCATCTAGCCCATTCACGTCGGTACAGGAGTAGAACAGCCCCTGGTTGTCTTGAGAACCGTTCTCGTAGAACAGCATCGTGGCCTGCCATCTCCAACGTCCGCCTAACACGCCGTCCGGCTTTGTTCCGGCGATCAGCTGCAGCGGGAGCTGGGCAGATTTGGTGGTGTTGTGGACGTTGACGGGCATGATCGTGGACTCGTTGTGAAAGTGCCAGAGCTGGTTCTGGTGGATGTAGAAGAGGGGCGGGGAACGGTTGCGGAACATCGTTATGTTTCCCGGATGACCTGAAGATAGATTGAGTAAGTGCCGGTATGTGCAGCCAAAGGTTTTCATTTCAATATACCGTCTGGTGCTGCGATTGACATATAGAACGGCGTGTACTCGTCCGTTCCTTGGTTTGTTGCCGGACCTAGGCCCTGGAGAAGGGACATGCCTGGAACGAGGTTCCCGATCGAAGACCAGGAGGTGACGCCCTCGAATGAAGGCACTGCTGTGACGAGCAGCAGGGAGGTCAAGTAGGAGGCGATCGTGAGAAGGAAAGTTATGAGAGCCATGGTAGATTACAGGCTGGTCTCCGGGCAGCGCAACGTCCAGCGTGGGTCATTGAGGATGGTGATATATACCTTAGAGCGCTCTCGATATCTCGGGCACTCGGAGAATCCACGCGGAGATGGAGAGCTGTCCACGTCGAGGACCGTCGCTTGCTAGTCACAACCGGCAGAACCGGGGCCATGATCCTAGAAACAAGCTTTCCGTTGACGTCTGCGCAGGATTAGACCCACGCTGGGTGGCATAAAAAGGTGCTCAGCTGACGATGGTCGGACTGCATTCAATATGGGAGCGAATGACGCAGGATAATTCAAGGCGATGTCTCGGGATCGAGGGCTTGCTACACGTGATCGTGCCTTTGTTTGAACAAACAACACGTCTGTGGTGCACACTGGTTCATTGAGCCCAGTCAACCACGTCCGTCTTCTTCTCAACTACGACGATAACTTATCCTGCTTGGCATGACTTCTTGAAATCTGATCGCTAATTTGCCACTTTCTGTACAAAATAGTCAACTGGAACTGTACGCTGCTGCGTGATGGACAAGTTTGTGACTGTCAAGAAGCCAACCACAGTCCATCTTAACGCCAAGGATGACAGCAATAGCAAGCCTGAACGACAGAAGTTCAGATACAACCCATATGGTGTGATAAGGTCAAATGAACGCAAGTTCGAAGATTGGAAGGACAAGAAGCGCACTGAGAGGTCAGCCACTGAGTCTTAAGGCCGCGTTTATGAGCCCAATAAACTCTTCACGTGTAGGATTTTGGCTCCGTTACTCAAAGACGGCCAGACCAAACCATCCTCGGCTGCTCTCACGAAACACCTTCTCAGTACCCTCCGTGACGAGTCCAATCCGATAACGAATTCAGACATCTATCAGCGCTCGGGTATGTTTGTATGTCAGCCCATTTGCATAGAACGATTTGCTCAGCGGCCCTTGGCACAGACCACATATGTTCAGCGGCCACTGGCCACCAACGATCTGAAGGCCGCGGGTCGCACAAGCCTTACCTCGATGTTCGTTCGAAGAAGCTCGCCGCGCAGCTCCCTGAAGCAGATGCACAACTACTGCGGGGTATTAAAGTCTACATCAACGGATACCTGGACAATACAACAGACATTGAGATGAAGCGGATCGTGACGCTCGCTGGCGGCCAAATGCTGTAGGTCTCACCAAACGCCCATAACACTACTTTGAGGTTAACATTTACAGCGCAGGCATACACCGTCAGGAGCAACACATATTCTGACGTCGCAACAGCTCAGTGGTGCAAAGACACAGAAGTTCCTGACGACCAGGTCGAAGCAGATTGTGCATGTCGTGCGACCAGAGTGGGTAACGGAGAGCATCGACGCTGGGCGACGGTTGTCCGAACGGGAGTACTCGGTGATCAAGAATGCAAGCGTCACGAAGATTACAGACATGTTCAGAATAGGATCATCCAGCAAGACGTCTCGGATGAATGGGTCTGGGGATAGGATGTTGTGACATGACGCCAGAATGTATCTGCATCTCTCTCACATAAATACGTTTCAATTCATGCCGTATACAACCAGTGTCGGACGGATGTGCGCACACTGCGGAGGAACATTTGTGAACAGGTGTCGGATGAATATGAAGGAGAACCTAGTCGGAGGAACCGGATTCCTGCAAGGGGTATTCCGGCCCGATCGCATCTGTATGTGAGCCTCTTAACGCCCGGTTCCGTCAGAGAGCTTGGCTTGCAGTGGACACAGCGTGTCGGTCAGTCGTTCTCCACTCCACTCCTTCCAGTTAACTGTCTTCTCTCCTTTTCTCTCCCAGTACATACACGTCCACCGCCGCATGCATATCCCATTCACCCCCAACCACATTCTCCTTGTCTCTGCTTGCTACCCCCCAGCCTCAGCTCTCCTCACCGCCGGCCCTGACTACTCTCCTAACTCACAAGAGCTCTCTCGTCTCACTTATTATGCCGCAAATCGCCCAGGAAAGATAGGAAAACTAGGCAATGAGCTGGAGAAACGAGTGAGAACAGACTGTAAGAAGGCAGCAGCTGGAAACACGAGAGCACGAGCGTAAGTATAGGCTGCATTTCCACCCTATTCATCCTAGGTGACCTCCTATAGGTCCCTTCTGATCACTCTGGCCATCTTCAAGTCATTAGCGACGGAGTGCCGCAGAGAAATGGCATTGCTCTCTCCCTCGCTGCTGTCTTCAGTGAATGTTACTTTGTCGTCTCTCCGCTCAGACCTCGAAGTCGCAGCTCGAGCTGCTTCAGTGGTATGTATCCTCTTCACGCGACACCTTCTGTCGTGATTCACTCTGCTCAGTTTACCGCCTGGACCACATATACCGATGGATTAGTCATCGGCATTGATTTGAAAGTGACAGAAGATTACATGTCTTGTCTCAAACATTTCGCAAGTTTGGGTCACATGGAACATAAAGACCATGAGACACGCAATCGGTACGTCCAAAGTGAGGTAGTAGTCTCGGTTCGCGCCTAAAACAGTCTTCTCTCTCAGTACGCGACTTGTCGGGCTGGCTGCGCTAGTAGGCGCAGTGAACTCAGAAGCACTCTATCACTCCCTTACTCACTTCCAGCCGCAAGTTACAATTATTATGCGCGCACTACTGCTTCCGTTGTTCCAAGTCGATGTACCAGTGCTTGACCATGAGTAAGTCCTTGCGATCTCGCTTTTGCTATCCCTTCTGAATTCATTGCTCAGACTCTCAGATATCAAGGAGCAACCTAATTCTCCCATCCTTGATGAATTTCGCTCTCGACCTACGCTGGAGCGAAGAGCTGCTTCTATCCACCTTCACATAGACGGTGATCAAGGACCGACATCAGGAGACGTAGCCAACACTGTTTTACGTGCAACCTCATCTCTTCTGGGCCATACCAATGGCACTCAGGCCTCCACGGTAGTCAAGGCTGCACTTGATACACTTGATGAAAACGGTGGCTGGGAGCAAGTGGAGCATTGTCGGTGGCTTGCGCAAAAAGCAGCAGAATGGACCCAGTATCAATATCGCTACGGTATTCCTACCCGCTTGGTCGAATGCCTAGCCGAGGGCCAGGATACGCCTCAACCGACAACAAGACACTCCACGCTGGCGGCTATGATCACCACTGTATTCACGTCGCCAACGCCTCTAGTCAACCTATCCACCTCCGACATCATTGCAAGTCTCATCTCCATCACGCTACGGCGTATCGCTGTGTCTCCGGACGATAGCTTGCTACCTGCTTTAGTAGAATGTATCTCGTCGCTGGGTACTCACGTCTACTACGCTGATCAGATTCAAGATCTTGCGGGGGAACTCATCAGCCGCCTCGTCATCGTCGAGGCGAGCGGTATACCTGGTGCTGGGAAGGGGAACCGCGAACAAGCCCGCATTCAAGCAGTCCGCTGTCTTCTCGCTGGGCTTCTCGGGCTCATCCACGCGGCGGATCTTCACGATGCAGGGAAGGATGCGGACGACGAAGCGAAAAAGGTTGGAACATCCTCGGCGTTGCCGCCACCACCGGAGCTCCGCACGTCACACGAGGGCCATATCCGCCCTTCGCGACGCACGAAGGTGACTCCAGAAGTGTGGCAAGACACGCTGTCCCTGCTCTTTGACCGGGCGTATCCCGTACGTGCTGACTATGCCAAGGCTCTTGTGGAGTACATCGAGAACGAGATCCCAAAGTTCGCTGACAAGGGCGACGCGGACGGCGTGAGGCGTCCACGACCCCTTGCTGAGGGACCCACACAACAAGCTCAGACTCTGAAGACCCTGCTCTATGGGGACACAACCACACGCTTCCTCAATGCTCTCCACGGGTATCTCTATGCACTTGCGACCTCATCGAAGCTCGGAATTCGTGGCGACTCGTCGACCTCGTCACCCGAACGTGCATCGCCCGCGAATGGATTCGACTCGAGTGCACCTAGTGGGAACGCCAGTCACGAGTCGCCACCTCACGATGGCCGGTCGATGAACTTCCCTTCTCGACCCCGTCGTACATCAGTTGTTCGCCGCCTGCTCAAGGAGGCCCCCATGCGGATATCGGCCTCCGGACGTGTGGCTGCGGAGCACTCGGATTTCGGAAACATTTTTGCCGTATTGACCGTGGTGCACGAGAATCTCCCTGTGCGTAGCTTGCTAACTGGCATCCCAATGGTCGTCGCGCTTGAGAGCGCGACAAGGGTAAGTGAGCCATATGATTCCTCGACAGTGCCAGCAATCCGTGCGATCAAGGAGCTCGTTGCACGAACATGGCTCGTCATCGGGAAAGTATGGACTTGCCCCGAAGTGATCCAAATCGCAGAGAAGGTCAGGGTTGCTGGGACCGGTCACCGTAGCGCATGTGACCTTACCTCACAGTCCTTCGTTTAGGCACTCTCCGCTTTTCCATCCGCTGCGTCGTTACCAAGTCTACCGGATTGGCAATTTGGTACCCTGCAGCCCCCTCAGCACCCAGCGTCCTTCCCTGCCGATATGGAAATCAACGGATCGCTGCTGGATATCGACAGTGTAGCATTGCTGGACGCCCTCACTGCGTGCCAGGGTGTCCAAGAAGCGACGGGCCTCGGGCAGTCTGACCTGCTCCGCCGTTTGACTGGAGCTGACTGGAGCCCGGACCGTGCGTTCCGGGAATGTGAGCAATACATCCACTCAATGGAGATATCACCGTATCACTAATACAACTTCCTACCCCCAGCCGTGGAGACGAAAACCCGTTTCGACTCCCTTTCCGGGGACGGCCTCTCGCCCCTCATCAAAGTCGCGCCCTCGCTGATGCACGCAGAGAACCTGTCCATGCAGAGCCTCGCGCGCTCGGGACGCGGCGTTGGCGTCACGGACCTGCGGGAGGCGCTCGAAGGCCGAAGCAGCATGTCGAACCCGAACCTCTCGGGCCGTGTGCCCTCGATCTCGACGCTTGACCACACCTCGTCTGTCTTCCCCGAGCAGTTCGCGAAACTCGCGCCGACGCGCTCGCGCCCGCAGCAGCGCGCGAAGCCGCGCCCGGCGGAGGTCAGGGACGTTCTGAACAAGTTGGGGATTGGGAGGCAAAACGGGGGTGCGATCCTCAAGTCGTCGTTCCCCGCAATCCAGAAGACGACCTCGAGGACTCCTCCTGCGTTCACGCCTCCTTACACCACTTCCTGATGACTAAGCTTGCATTTCTCCGGCACTTCGCCGGTCTTTTCTTTCACACTTTTCATGTGCCCTCGGTGATCTTGGATAACGCGACCATCACCTACCATCATACTTATTTTATACCTGCATCTTCTGGGGCTCGAATGGACGGTAGTTAGGTAGTCGTCACATGTATAGTCGCTTCCGCTTCACTCGGTACTTCGTCGTCACGTAGTTCATCGCGGGTCCTATTTCCAGTTTCCAATGAACTACTTCTACTCGCTATATGCATATGCTTAATGCCAGCTCGTGGTTGTAGTTTACCTGCGACCGTGTGTGGATACTACTCTTCGTCTGGACCCCTCGTCGCGCTCTCGCCAGTATGCCAGCTCACTTTGGGCCTTTGGATGGCTTATTGGACCGGGCCCGCTCTGCCGGGGGTCAACGCCGTCAATGGCTTGGCATCGTCAGAGAATGCGAGAACTCACGCTGAGGCCCTGCAAAAGCTGCTCGTAGAACGCTGACTGCGCAGACGCTTTAGCCACTGGGTCGCTGAGTTTGTCCGTGTGGGTGGCGATGAGCTTTGACAGTTCCTGCCGTAGCCGAAGTAGACTACACAGCACGGACAGCACGGTGAGTCAAAGGCAAGGCACCGATCACAATAACGGTGTGGGGAGACGTACTTCGAGAAAATCATCGTCTCTTCTGGCTGATCGGTTAGAGCGACGAATGAATTGAAGAGCGTGACGTATCGGCGGCAGACCTGCAGCCCGCGGAACCACATTGTAAGCGAGCCTTGTGGTAGATGACGGACAAGATAGTAGCGCCGGATCCGTTTCACAGAGTGCGGGCAAGGAGATCCTGGAGAGGTCCATAAGGAGGGAATACTCACAGTAGAAACAGCACCGTCGGTTGTCGTCCCGCCGCGGCGGAAGTAGCCAGCGGAGGCACCTTCGGCCAACTTCTTGAGCGCGTCGATGTCCTCCGCCATGAGCTTCTGGAAAATTGGCCACATCTTCAGGCGCAGAGTGAAAATGTACGTCTCCAGCGGCCCGCAGCCTCGCTTCTGCACCTCCGCAACAACATCTTCTGTCAGGCGGATAATAGTCAGTAGTGGGATGGCAGGCGGCGCAGGCTCGATAGCGTTCTGTATGAAAGTCTGGTAGGAGATCAACGAGCCGTTCGGACTTGCAAGACGAAATCTAGGGCACCTGGCAGTAATTCAGAACAGGATCCATGACCTGTTTCCAGAGCGCGTTCAGCGCCACTTGCTCTTCCTTCATACTCTGCTGATCTTGTCCCGCCACGCTTATAACGCTAATAATGCTGATGACTCGTTGTCGCGGTGGTACATTCTCGCCACCAAAGTCGGACCCAGGATTTAAGCGCGGCTCGTCAAACTCCCCCCTTGTGGGTGAAAGGATGGGCGGTGACATTGAAGAACTTGCGTCCTTGCTATCCCGGGGTGGGCGAGGTTCCTTGGCAAAGAATGCTGTTATAAACGCGTATTCGGCGGTAGCGTTGTCCATGAGAACAAGCAGAGCGGAACGGACTAGTGCTTCAAGCGGTTCTTTCTGTCGCCATGGATGTGTGTTCAATCCTTCAATCATGCGAATATATTATAGATTCTCTTGCTTACATGGCTCTTGTCATCGGCCATGTAGGCCATGGTGACACTAGGACCATCGATGCGTGCGTACGATAGGCGTGTTACGTCGAAGTCCGACCCTGGAGACGATTCTCCAACGATAGTCTCTGATTTTTCCACTGTCCTAGCCTATGCGGACTCCGATCAGGACATATCCATTCATATAGATAGACTGACCCACTTTGATCCAACCGAGACCACGTAGGTAACGTCGGAACCCCGTCTCAAAATAAGTTCTTACAGTACCCACATAAGCGCGCTGCACCTCGTTGGCCACGGTAGACGCATGACGCTGGAGGAACACGAAGAGCGGGCGATATTTCATCCATACGGATGATTGGATGACTTGCAGGTTTGTCGTCATGCTCGTCCGTATTGGTTCAAGCATTGATAGGAAGAACGTCCGTAGCTTCGTCGCGGCCTGGCAAATATATGTGAAGGAGCAGATATGTGACGATCCCTCACAAACTTACGACTATTCGTAGACCTTCCGCCACCTCGGATAGGTCCCTAGCTGCCTTTACGCGTACTCGAAGCTTCAGGGTGTCCAACCGTCTCTCAAACTCCACAATGGCGGGTACCCAATTCTCATCCACACGAGTGTCCAAAATAAGAGTTGCTAATGCTGGAGGAACACAGAGATCTACAAGAAGATTAGAAAGGGGCTTCTCAATCCTCTGCACCCCATGATCAGTGTCTGATTCGTCGTACGAGATAGCAGTCTGCTCACCCGCCGACTTTTGAGGCGGTTGTCTATGTCTTTACTCCTGTCTTGCAGGTTCGAGATTTGTCCGGACACCGCAGAGAGGTCCTTCTGGAACGTCGATAAAAATCCCTCCAATGAATCAAGCAGGTTGACACTTGTCTGCAATAGTGAGCGTCAGTGAACTCAGCTGGCGAGGGTGCACTGTCATTACCTGGACTTGGTCGTGCAGCTCAACAAAGTCACTAGCTCGAAGCTGGTCTTCCATACACATGTAGAAGGGTTAAACTACACTCAGCCTCAAGTACTCACATGGTGGTTCACCGTTCCTAGCGCCGGGGGCCCGCTCCGCGGTGACACTGTGGTCAACAGGGTTGATCATACTGTGTCGCACCTGAGTAGTTGAGGCGACAATAGGCAAGTTCATAAAGAAGACAAGCCCGTTAACGGTTCAAGAAGCAGTCTGTGAGGGGGAGCGAACAAGTCACTGAGGATTGCAGCCGCCGAATCCATGAGTCGTGACATGGGCGCCCACGTGACATCCCTGACCTTGTCTCCAACTCGGACGTCGTGCACCGGCCAAAAACCCAACACAGGATAGGGGGGAGAAATTTTGGGGCAGTGAAGCCTGAATAGGACTTATCACATATCATTCACTTTACGAGAAGTGTTGGCTTTCTTGTCAATCTAGCATTGCTTTCCTATCATTGGTATAGTTGAATTTCACAGAAACTATCCCAACCAATGAGTTGTTGATCTTGACAGGACAATCACACTGGCCATGACATGGTGAAAAACAAAGGATTCATTTAACCACCATTATAACATGAGCCGTGATTTCACACCTATCACATCCCTATTTTGAACGCTCGTGTACTTGGGGAAATCCTTCTTTTCACACGCTCACAAGTGGTTTGTATGAAAAGGATAACATTCGACGTCAAAGAAAGGTACGTGATATGTGGAACGGCCTGTGATAGTCATCCTTTCCCACATATTTTTTGTCTAGCTATGTCCTCCGTGAAAGGCTTCCTGGGGCAATTCGTGTAAGGGTTGGATTATTGACAAGAGAGCCAACACTTCTTGTAAAGTGAATAGTATGTGATAAGTCCTATTCAGGTTTCACTGCCCCAAAATTTCTCCTCCCTATTCTGTGTTGGGTTTTCTGCCGGTGCACGTTGTGTCGACGCATGGTTGGCAAGTATCCAACCGTGACAATCTGCAGCCAGGTGGTCGAAGGTTGGACTTTATGCGACTCTTGCAAATCCCTCTTCTCACCGCCGAGCTGTTGCGTATACATGCATACATACAGGCTCTTGAATGGGGGAAAGATACCGTCGGGACTCTCCTCCAGGACCCCTGCGTAGCGACTGTTGGCGTTGAAATACTGACCAGCATGACACAATAGCCAGTGAGTAACATATATCACGCGCGTGGTGGACTGAAAATGGTGAGCTCTAAGTCGAGTACAGGATAACTGATTGCTCGTCGTGTCGCTTACATGAATCATGCGCCCATCCCACAGACGACCCATTCAGAATTTCAGATTGTATCGCTCTGTGAACAGACCCACCTAAGACCCGTGAAGATTCTCAAGGTTTCTTAATGCATATCGTGACGGGTTCTAAGTGGGTCTTTGCGAATCAGGGAGGGGTGCTCAATCACTACGTAACAACCTGTGATGTTCTCCCGTAATGGCTAATAATCGTACACGCCAGCTTAGATGACCGTGTGTTCCACGAAGCCACTGGACTTTGTCATATTTCAGTATCACTCGACGCAACGTTGTCATGCGCGTGAGCGTTCTCCCAGCTGCCCGCTCAGGAGCCCACTTATAACCAGCCCATGCTCCCACCCGCTCCCACTGCAGCTGTATCATGGCCCAGGATCCGCATTCCATCGCATCCCCTTGGCTGGCCGATTTTGTCTCTGCCTCCACCTCTGGCGATCTTGATGCTCTCGTAAATCTCTTTCTTCCAGACGGCTGGTTCAGGGATCTCCTCGTCTTTACGTGGGACCTTCATTCCCTGGAAGGGCGTGAGAAGATCAAGGCTTTCTTATCCCCAACACTGTCAGGTGCCCAAATCTCAGGCATCAAGCTCGATGAGACACCGGAGCTTTCTCCCCGTGTATCCTTCATAGCACAACTTCAAGCCCACGACGTCGAATTTGGATTCGCGTTTGAGTGTCGTCATGGACATGGCCATGGTCACGTTCGCCTCGTTGAAGATGCAGCCGGCACATACAAGGCGCTTACGGTTCTCATGATGCTATCGGAATTGCACGGTCATGAGGAGTCGAAGACCCTTATTCTCAGGGATGACCTGACGGGCACACCTGGTCGAGACATGCAGAAAGAATTCGCAGAGTGGGTCTCCAAGACAGAGACGTCACCATATGTACTCATTGGTATGCCGTATGATATGCTTCGCGCGCTTGTTCAGTCTTGCTCATGTGGACGTGTCGAATAGTGGGAGGGGCACAAACCGGCCTTCAGGTCGCAGCGCGGTTCAAACAAATGGATATTCTAACTCTTGTTATCGAGCGCACACCTCGAGTTGGGGATGTCTGGCGCAACCGATACCCTTCGTTAGCTCTTCACACTCCCAGACGACATCACACCCGTAAGTTGATACGAAAGGTGGTATGCCTATCATCTCATTCATTTGTTGCAGTCCTGTACCAATCGTACCCGGCGAACTGGCCGGAGTACACTCCTCGGGACAAACTCGCTCAATGGCTGCACCAGTACGCCGTGACGCAAGACCTGGTTGTCTGGACGAATGCCGAACTTCAGCCCCACCCCAAGTACAACGCTGAAAAACACGAATGGGACGTCACCATCATCCGGGATGGTACTCATGTGAAGCTTCGCCCCGCGCACATCATCCTCGCCACTGGAACGCTGGGTAAACCGAACATTCCCAGTGTTCCCGGCAGGGAACTCTTCCCTGGCATAGTAATTCACTCTCACCAGTATAACGGGCCTGCTGACTACGTGGGGAAGCGTGTCGTGGTCGTCGGGGCTGGGAACAGCTCAATAGACATCTGCCAGGACCTCGTACTAGTCGGCGCACAATCAGTGACTATGATCCAGCGGTCCTCCACGTGCGTTTTAGGCCGTGACTTCGTCAGTGTGGGCCTTCGTCAGGCATGGCCGGAAGACGTGCCGTTGGAGATATCGGACTTCCGTCAGGGGTCGATGCCATTCGGGCTGCAAAAGAAACTAAACATCGCCACGCAGGATTTTGTGTGGAATGCCCAGAAAGAGCTGCATGACAACCTACGCAAGGCGGGGGTGCAAGTCACGCTAGGCCCTGAGGGCGAAGGGTTGTACATCTTGACCCTTGGACGTTTCGGAGGTATGTTCCATCCGGGATCTGCTACGTACGGTGGTTGACATGCTCCAATCCACTTCAATACAGGTTTCTGTAAGTTTATCATGAGGCTTCATATCAGGATCCTTCACTTAGTCTCTACAGGGCAGGACAAGGGCGGTGCAGACCTTATTGCGGACGGCAGGATCCAGGTCAGACATGGCATTTCCCCGGCACGATTCACGAAAACGGGCCTGGTCATGAGCGATGGCTCCGAGCTTACAGCAGATGTAGTCATATTTGCGTGAGTCGTCTTCTATATGCCTATCTCATTACCTTCGCCGCTCAAAATGTAGGTATATTTAGAACTGGATATATTCAAATCCGAGAGACAAACCGGGAGTTATTAGGAGACGACATCATCGATCAAACCGGCCCTGTCTACGGGCTAGACAATGAGGGTGAGCTGAACGGTAGCTATCGGCCGTCAGGACACCCTGGCGTAAGTCTATGGGGGTAATCTCTACAGCCAGTCAGAGGGGCTTATGAATCATTAGCTCTGGTTTGCCACAGGGGACTTCTATAGTGCCCGCTTGATGTCCAAAATCTTGGTGCGCCACTTTGTTCGGACTCGACAAAGTCAAACTTACCAGATTACAGGCGTTGCAAGTGAAGGCCACTCAATTGGGGATAATTGCATCAGAATGACCAGAAGCATCCGTTGCCACTAGCTCATGCACTACATCCCGGTCGTACCCCCTCTCGTCGCGGCTGCTCTACATCATTCAGTATTACATGTATGTAATCACTGTTTATCGCCTGTGTTGCCATAGACATATATTAGAGAGGAAACGGGCATTTGTGACGGTAGGGACGGTTTCGAAGACTTCGAGAAGTATATTCAAGACTCTTCCACAAGGTAGAAGTGGTAGGTACTGTAGCTGTGACCACCGCTCGGGTTAGACCCCCTACCATCGAGATGTAGACAGCTGCCTTTCAACCGCTTAGGCGAGAACTGCAACACATGCTGGCGCCGAACGTCAAACTAACGGTAGGTGTTCGATCTACTACACAGTACAGTCAACATCCAGTCGCCGGTACAGTTCTGCGCCGGTTCCTCGTGTCAGCAGATAACGAAACACGAGGTCTGTCTGTCGGCCATAGTGCAAGAAGCACACTCAACCCTGGCTTGACTGTGTGTCTAGGATTCGATTGTCATGATGTATTTGGCTGTAGTGGTAACCCGGGCCCTCACACGTTGCAGCAAGCTCGGTGTTCAGGGAGCAACTTGAAAGCGGGCGTACGTGAGACAACAGCGTGCTCGCCACGCTCACGTACCAATACTATACCCACTGGTGAATCGAAACAAGCGAGCCTTCGAAGGGCGGAGTCATAATGTCATAAGCAGTTGGCCGCATTAACCACTGTTGACTGATTTTGACACAGCATGGAAGCTGACCGTTTGGGTTGCTAGTATGAGACGCTCCAGCCATCCCTTGGGGCTTTCAGTAGTGAGACTGTAGACCGAGCTGTTCACGAGGCTTATCTCCCAGGCTTGACGTCTGATGCTCCGCCTCGAACGTGGACATGTGTCTTAAGTCATGCAAAGTTGCCTTCGGTGTCGGCTAACAGTGACATTCTGGGGTAGTGCGGCCTGCCAATGGTTGATTCTGTTGAAGACGCTCAATTGCAAGGACGGTGCTTTACAATGTCCGGAAGGCGAGCGACCTGCTCCAGCACATATATAAGCTACATGATAAGTCGTATCCATCCCCAGGCCACTGCGCTTAGTACCCATAGTAAGCACATGTTCCCCTCTCCCCCTCCAAGCTTTACGCAGCCGAAATCCACCTTTCTCTAGTTATCTAGCTCGCATCGCATCTAGCTTTCGCCCTCTCCGAGTCACCAGATCATTCACACATCCATCGTACGTCGTCTTACCCTGCCGGACGTTCGTGCGTCTCTCACCCTTCTGTACTTCAACAGATGGGCAGCATCATCGTCGTCAACAAGTCATCCAGCACGGTCTCTGCATTCATCTCGAAGTACTCCAACAAGGATGGCAGCGACGACTGGTACAGCCTCGCCCCTCAGGGAGGCCGTGACTCCTGGTCCCGTTCCTACTGGGAGCTTGTCGCTTTCAAGGACAGCAACGACAGCACCCGCGCCGGCGTGTATGTGCCCATGAACAGCACGGTCACGTTCTACAGCTTCAGCGACATCAGAGTGGAGTGAACACATCAGTCCGCAGGGCCGCATGGGCGATCTCAAAGGAGTCTTATTGACCCGGTAGTCTGCTGTGCTTAGACAAAAAAACCTATGAAACCACATAGTCACATTGGCTTCATGATTTCCACTCGGGTATGATGAATCTCTCACCTTGGTGAGACTGAGCATTGCAGTGGTCGCACAGATTGCCAGTGGTCACTGCTCTAAACTCTGGTTGTCCCCCGTGCAAACCTGCCCCGGTGAGCGCTGCCCCGAACCACGAAGCGTTGTATTATCAGAGATTGAGGCGACCTTTGAGTGATGAACACGGGCAATTCGCAGGCCGACGTACTATCAGCGGAACCCTAGTCGCATCCTCGCGGTTCGCATTCATATCGTAACCAAGAGACAACCTTTCCATGTCTTGGTTGAGAGCTATCTCACGATTGATGAAAGTTACACACATGCCATAGTTGCAAGATTTTGCATCACGCTACTATACATAGCAGAAACCGCATCGCGCCGCTCATGCCTTCAAATCATGTTCTTCTTACCTCAAGTCTTACATCGGTGACCTAATTTCACAAGACAAGCTGTACAGAACCTCTTAGCGCGATGTTCATCATAGTAGCGGATGAAGTCAGCACCTACCAAGGCCAGGTGACCGCCAACAACGGGGCGCGAACGGAAACCCTCCACGGTACCGTTTGTAGTTTCGTACCAGTCACCAAGGGGTTGCGAACTCTGTCCATCCGCAGCGTATTTGCGTACCGCGCTTATAAGCTGGTCACGCACCGCAGTTGATGTGACCAGAGCGGCGGTCCAGATCTCCCAGTCTGCAGACATGGTTTCATTGTCAAGTTGAGCATAACGTCTCCAGTCCCCCCGATGACAATGAGCTCACCGGACTTCGTATAGGTGTGACTGTGGAGTAGAGCCATGAGCATTCCCTTCTATATTGCAACGGCACGCCAGGGACCTCACCGGGTGTCAAGGGGAATACCGAACGCGTCTGCAGAATGTTTATCTATTTCTGCTGTCGCAATGTCAACAAGACGTACTTAGATGGTGAGTATACCAAGCGGTCTCTGAATGAAAGACGTTAGGAATCTATCGAACAACATGAGAGGTCAAGACTCGCGGAGATCATAGATCGATTGCGGGATAATGTTGGTCTTCAAAAGCCGATCGGCGAAAAGGTTGTACGTCAGACCCCAAGAGTTGTTGTCGTTGTACTGCAAGTAGGTCGTGAGGACGCTCAGCGTGCATGTACCTTCAGTCAGTGTGAGACTCACCGCAAGAGTCAGGTGCTCTCCACCAGAGGCCAACGCGAGCTTCTGCCATTGCGAGACATACGAAGTCGCGATCGCCTGTCAGTCCCAGATCTGGTCAGCACAATTGACGACCTGCCCGTGGAGCGCAAGATACGCACGCTATAGTTGTTAGCTTTCACAGTGTTTCCAACGAGTGCAGCGATCTCCGACATGGCCTTGATACCGACGATTCCCTTGATGGCGAGGTTCGTTTGGTTGACGAGGCGACCCGCGAAGTCGTCCGTGCTCAGCTGAACGTCCGGGATGAGGGAGTCCTCAATCAGGAACTGCGCCCACTGGTCAAGTAGTTCGAACTGCGAGGAAGAATTATAACTGCATATTGCGAAAACATTGGGTAGGAGTTTCAGCCTCACGAAGTTTTTGAGGAGGGATAGGTCACCGGTTTTCTGCGCATAACTAAGCGTCATAATGAGCATGTTGCCGCATTCTTCGACCTGCATAGCCTCGTCGTTGCCTATGCGACGTATGCATTAGTGGATAAAGTGCTTCAACAGCAATACCACTACCATCATTGTGGCCGATAGCTTGAGGATAATGAGCGCCTATAGACGATGTCAAGAGTCTGCCAACTGCTATGGGACAAGATCTCACCCATATCGTGAACAGCCCACTTGTTTGGATATTGCCCAGTAGCTTGATATTCGAGCAGGGGAAGAAGTAGCTGCTTGCCGATAAGAGGATTCGTGTAGAGGAACAACGGCCAAGCGGGAAAGATCACATCTACAGTATTGGTGTTCTGTGGCAGACACAGTCAATGCACGGTTACTCAGCGCACAGCAAAGGAGGGTCATACGCCATCACTAGAGATCTCTATATTGCCCCGTCAGCGCACTATGCTTGGCGAGTGAATATAGGAACAAACCCTTCATGAATGTCGTGACATCTGACGTGTTGAAACCTCCATTGCTTGTTCTCCCTATTGTGATTTCGCATGCGCCAAAGGCCTGACGGATCGACAGTGCCACGATGTCCGAGTAGTCAGACGAGATCTTGGATGAATCAGCTTTGACAATGGCGTCGAACGTCTCCGCACGAGCTAGAGCGTTGCTGAAGTCGTGTATGAAGATGTTTATCTAGTCATAAACATCAGCACATTACTCAAGACGCTAGAATCTCTTGACCCGCACAGCGCTCGTAATCGCTGAGAACCTGGTCCAAAAATAGAGACTGCGGTTCTGCCGGCCATCGTTGGCAGTGATGTACCGAACGGCGGGGTCACGAACGTGAGCAACTACGAATACGGTGGGAGCAGTTGTAGTTCGGACAGGTCCAAGGTCGTGCGCAAAAGCAAAGACAGGCCAGCGGTCGGAGACAGCACGGAAATTGGTGTCGGCGATGTTGGCGAGTCTGCCGTTGTTGATGAATTGTGCGCGTACGACAGTGTCCTGGCCAGTCTGCCAAGTAACGCCCTGTGTCTGGAGAAATATTTCCATGTCAGTGATGAAATAGAAGTACGACTATAGCATGGTAGGACGTACATTCAGAGTGACATGGTAAGCGGAGCCTTCTGTTTATAACGTATCCGAGTCAGCCATACACGTCACGGCTGTGTAGTAGAGGCTCTCACGTTGGATGTGGTCATTGACCTCAGCGAATTGGGTCTGGGACGCAAGCTGGACTTGGTGAGTAAGCACGTTGCCGGTCGTTGTCGTCCAATTTGCTTTCAAGCTGTTATTACCCGTGACCCACTCTGCGCTGATGTCTGTGTATATCTGCACGTTGTGCGAGTGGCCATCGTTAGATGCCGCGGAGACTGTGTAGTATGAGAAGGGCAGTGATTGGTTCACGAGGTCAGCAGGTTCTACTGGGCTGAGGAAGTTGATGGTAAGGTCTATCGGGCCAGCAGCCATAACGAACGTGCTTTGAGTGGATGTGAACTGCGCGAACCGTCAATTTCGTTAAGATAATCCGGATGACAGAATAATCACCGTCAACCGTCAATTTCGTTAAGATAATTCGGACGACAGAATAATCACCGTCAGACTCTTCTGAATAGCCTTGTTGGCACCCGCGACATTGGGAAGACCGAGCCAGTTGTAGGTTGTTCCATCTACCTTAGCGTAACCCGCCCATCCCAGGATCTACAACAAGGGTCGTCAGATGAACGGAGAGCTAGACGGGTTGTACTTACACTCCCTGTCCAGAAAGTAGGCCATGCAGCGTTGAGAGCGGTTCCGGACCCTTGCGCCAGCCATGCCGAAAGATATGGGGTGCGGACAGCAAGCGGCACGGAAGGAGGATTGAAAGGAGTAGCACTCCAAGTTACGGCGGATAAAACAGGAGCGATCAGAGTGGCATACATAATGGTTATAATTGCTGGCAAATACATGCTGGTCGCTTGTAACGCGTCAGAGGGACAGATGCTTCTTTACTGTGGAGAGAGACGAACGTCATTATATACCGCCAGGTCAATGACACCGTAACAGAAGTCGAAGCGTAGCGTGTCTCGCACTCTAGTAACCGGCTGGATGTCGACGAGTCCCATGAATACCCAATATGGGAGTTGGAACCTGATCAAACTCAGGGAATGCGCAACGGAACCATAGCGAAGAGTGCGCCATGCTGAGCGTCAGTCAGGTGAACCGTAGTCTGACGGGAGATGTATGCCAAAGAAGAGGAGTTGCGGTGATTGCGCGGTCACGTCGCCATGATTAGGTATTCTCCGCTCCATCTTGTGAGGAGTGATGCCTTATTGACAGTTTGAGATTCCAGCTGAGACCATGAGACCCGGTGGGTACCGCATCATCATCGGTTTGCTTACTACTGGCTTTTGCGTCATGCACCTATGACAATACATAGCGCGAAGGATGTAGCAGGAAGGCGGTTACCGATACTGGACTAGGGACGCAGCAATCGAGTAATTACTGGTTCTTGGAGATATCACTGATGAGGTTAGGGATGTTTCAATCTACATAGTCACTCAGCGACCACTAGTGGCAGAGGAGTGACAGGTCACGTGGTGGCAGTGATAGAAGTCGATTGTAGCCATCTCCGAAGGAGTCACCTAGCATAAGTTCAGTCCAGTCTATCAATGACATTTCCTTTCCTCCAATCTTTATCGCCATACAAGTACATTCACGCCTCTCCGGCGACCATCTCTTCAACTCTGCTCATAGACATATATCGCTGTGGGGGAGAAGTCATGCTCATGCACAACGCCTGTGGCATACAACTTGAACCTCTCATTATGTCTTTTCATCGCCTACCTGGCTGATCCGGACGAGCTTGACTCGAGCTATCCTTCGACGAAGCCTCGTGTTATGGAGTTGGCGCTCCTACTCACGGCCCGCCAGCGACTCGCCGGAGCCGCTTCCATGAAATCTCCACAAGAGAACCAGTGCCCATTGTGGACAGTGCACAAGGTTTGAGTAAAGAAAGATCTCACGTTCACCTTTCTGCAAGTGCTTCACAGCTATCATTCCCAGCTGAACGTTTCGGGCAGTATTTGAGCGGCTTTGAGAGCCACTTCCGAGTTAATGGTCTTCCCATTCGCAAGACTGAGCTCCACGTCCTCCCTCACCTTCCACGCCAACCCTGCTGCCATCCCAAGTCCTTTCCGCCATGACTTTCGAACCCCTTTCCGTTGCGTCTGACTGGCTCTCCGCTCTGATCGCTGCAATTGGTAGCGCTGAAGCCGATGCTGTCTCGAAGCTATTCCTGCCAGAGGGCTGGCTGCGGGACGTCTTGGTTTTCACATGGGATGTCCGATCGCTTGAAGGACGGGAGAAGATTACTCCTTACCTTGTCAACACACTCTCTCCTACGCGAATCACAGGAGTACGCCTGAACGAGACACCGCATTTCGTTCCTCGGAGTGTTACGATACCCACTTTGTCGGATGTCGGTGTAGAGCTCGCATTCACCTTCGAATGCCGGCATGGACATGGGCGTGCTCATGCACGACTCCTGCGCGATACCGACAACGCGTACAAGGCATTGTCCCTCTTCACAGAGCTGTCAGATCTCGCTGGGCACGAAGAGGTTGGTACGTTGCCTATGAGGGACGACGTCACTGGTATCCCAGGAAGGAACATGCAGAGGGAATTTGAGGACTGGGTACAAGAAGTCGAGATAAATCCTTACGTCTTGATCGGCACGTCTTCTCCTAGGTCATTTGCCAGTGCATCTGGGGACTAATCAGCCCTGCGATAACAGTGGGAGCTGGGCAGACGGGGCTCCACATGGCCGCCCGTTTTAAACAAATGAACTTACCAAGTCTTGTAGTAGAACGTCATCCCCGGATTGGCGATAACTGGAGGAAACGGTATCCGTCGCTGACTCTCCATACTGTCAGACAACATCATACCAGTAAGTGCCACTCTTAGGTAATATCAGGTGATTTCAATCGAATACTCACTACTCATCCCCAGTGCTATATCAGCCCTACCCGACCAATTGGCCAGAATTCACGCCTCGCGATAAATTGGCAGACTGGCTTGAGCTCTACGCAACCATACAAGATCTAGTCGTATGGACAAACGCAGAGATAAAGGGTAGACCAACCTACAACACGGTGACGAACGAGTGGGACATCACGGTGATCCGGGAAGGGTTCGAGGTAAACCTCCGCCCCACTCATATCGTCCTCGCTACCGGCACACTCGGCGAACCCAACATCCCGGATATCCCCAACATCGAGCGTTTCCAGGGACACGTTATGCACTCAGAGGAGTTCACAGGGGGCGCGCAGTTCGCCGGAAAACGCGTCGTCGTCGTAGGAGCGGGCAACAGCTCCATCGACATCTGCCAGGACCTCGTTATACACGGAGCAGAGTCGGTGACGATGATCCAGCGCTCGTCGACGTGTGTCATGCCGCGCGACTACATCGCGATGCTGCAGCACGAAGGCTTCCCGGAGAGCATCCCGCTCAACGTTTCGGATTTCAAGTGGTCCTCGCTCCCACTCGGCCTGCTGAAGAAACTCATGATCGCGGCAGAGCAATCCGTGTGGAACTCTCAGAAGGAGCTGCACGACAAGCTGCGGAAGGGCGGTTTAAAACTGAACATGGGCCCCGAGGGGCAGGGACTCTTCCTACAGGCGATGGAGCGAGGGGGAGGTACGTCGTTTCCCTGCAATGAATGGACCGAAGTCGCTGACGCTTTGTTGTAAGGTTATTGTGAGTACCTTCTCTTGCATTTCCAGTCTGAGTGCTTGATGACACTTCCGCAGGGCTTGATAAAGGGGGCGCGGACCTAATCGCGGATGGAAGTATCAAGGTCAGGAGTGGTGTCTCGCCTCAGAAGTTCACAGATCATGCACTTGTCTTCAGCGACAGCTCTGAGCTCAACGCGGACGTGGTTATCTTTGCGTGAGTCCTCAAATTGTGTGCCCCCCCCCCAGTTCCACCCAGACACATGTGTTGCTCTAGGACTGGCTACATGAACATACGAGATGTCAACGCAGAGCTCTTTGGGGAGGAATTCATCGGAAAGACGGACGAGGTGTATGGTATCGACAACGAGGGCGAGATCAGGGGCAGCTATCGGCCCTCCGGTTTCCCAGGAGTAGGTGCCCCTCAATGGCCAACATTCTGATCAGTGAGTCTGACACATTCCTGCGTTCGCAGCTATGGTTCGCTACTGGAGACTTCTACGTCTCCCGCTCTATGTCCAAACCACTGGTGAGTAAACCTTTCCGCCGATAAAGACCTTCTTTGACGTCCTTTCACTTAGGCTCTCCAACTCAAGGCAATCCAGCTGAGACTCCTCAAACACAATGGACGGAGGGATGGGGCTGTAGATAATGTTTGAGTTTACTATTCCATCACTACCCGATACCCTTCAAGCGCTTCGGACCGTCCCATACCCGTCCAGGCGAAGCTGTAGATGCGAAATTGATGCCATAACGATGATACACTACAGGCACAAACAACACCGCACTCGGCCATCAAATAGGCTGAAGAGCATTGTGCAACGAATAGCTAGTTCCCGAAACGTGTGCGTAGGTGTTTGCTGTAACCGGTGCCTGGTCCTGCTCGTCATCGCTAACCTCCGGCCCAAGCATGAGCTGTGCCAATTCCGGCTCTGGCTCATCAGGGTCGATGATGAGCTCCCTCAAGACGTCCGCCAAGTCAGGACGCATCGCCTCCGTCTCCTGCAGCCAGCTCCGGCTGACCATCCAGCGCGCCACGCCTTTGGGCGGGAGGAAGATGCCATCCTTCGGCGGCCCCTCCCGGCGCACCCGCCGCCCGACCCCACGCTTTGGCTTCATGCTCTTCTCGAGCCGGTCCTGCTCGTCGAGCACGGCGTAGAAGCGGCGCAAGCGCGCGCTCCGCCACTGCAGGCCGCGCGTGCGGAACACCTGCATGACCTGTCCATCCGCTTCGGTGTGCTCGCCGTCGGACTCCTCGGACGACATGCATTCCTGTCTGAGCGCACTGTCGAAGATCGGCTGTGCGAACGCGTCGAGCTTGTTCCGCGCTTCCGAGCGGTTTCCGAGCTTCTGCAGGGTGGGAGGGCACCACGTACGTTAGGAGAGATGGACTGGGCGGGGCTAGGGTGGGTCTGAGAATGCTTACGGTTTTCTTACGGTGCAGTCTTCGGGCTTTGAGAGCCTTGTGATCCTCTCGTCGCTTGATACGGGTCGCGGTTGTGGTGTCTCGCTGGGCCTTGAACTTCTGTCGTAAAGTGGTGAAGACTTGCTCGAAAGCTGCCTCTAGGTTCTTCTTCCCGAACTCGTGCTCAGGGACGTGCTTGTATTTGTTCCGGCTGCCCTTAATGTCGCTCAAAATCCGCTTCTTCATTGTAGCATTGGTGACAGACTGTTTCGTGGTTTTACCCCAGACGAAACGCACGGGGTCGTGAGCTGCGATGTGTGCACCTTCGAATGCGCTCTCGGGAAGATCTTCACCGTGCTTGAGCTTCATCATCTTTCGTATGTGAATGCGCATAGCATGCTTGGAGAATATGTTAGTAACAATATACCACGACGCAACAATCCGCAGTGCACTGTGCAGTACACCCAGAACCGTCAGCCATACTAATTGGTGTATCATTACGTCTCCAGAGGCAAGTCCCACACAAAGGCCTCACAAATGGATCTTGACAATGAGATGTATCATAATCGGGACAAATAGCTGATTCCCAACGCTTCTACATTGTTTGATCATGTACGGTGTACTCACATGAATGGTCAAGCAACGGCCATCATGCCCATTCTTCCGTTTCAGAGGACGGTCGGTGGGAGGCGTGTCAGGATCTTCCTCCGTTTCACTGTCATAGTCGGTCTCATCCTCGACGACATGTCGAGGTCGTTTGCGATTGTTTGTGTCCGGAACGGGGGTGGATGAAATGGACGTCGAGGAAGGTCGGCTAGACTGTGGTGTGGGCGGGTATAACATATGCGGGCTTCTAGGAGGATCCTGTGAAGAAGGTGAAGGAACAGAGTATGCAAGCGGAGGAGTGTATCGGGGGAAATGCGAAGAATGTAACCCCTGAATCGCGGATGGACGCGATGAAGAGCCTTCGATGAACATGGGGGCAGGTTGCTGTACGGTGGGATGTAAAGGAGTGGGAGATACCGGGGACATAGGAGGGCGCGGCGACGAGTCTGCCATCGGCGAAGCAGGCTCTATGCGGGCAGTGGAGTAGAGAGTGTCAACGATATGTTGGGTTTGGTCCTGGACCTCTAGCGTTGGGACCATGTTCGGCTGAACACTGATGTACGTCTTCAGCAAGGAGAGTTCTTGCCGCATTTCCATAATTTGCTTCTCCATCTCGGTCTGCTTCTGCGTGCTCTTTGCCTCCTGTTCGCGCTCCCAGGATATTCGACGCCTGCGTTCTACGGTAGCAGCATCCCGTGCAGTCGCAATGATCCGAAATAGCTGCTGTACGACCGGCGCTGCATTGCGAGGGGATTGGAGTGGCGGGACGATATCACCCGTCCTTCAGATCTCTTCAGTGGTTGCCAGATAGGTACAGACGGGCACAGCACGTACCGTGCAGGTACAGGCTGAGGTGGAGGAGGGGCGATAGCTAGCTCAAGCTCGCTGCGATGAGGAACGGCCGGGGGGAAGTTTGGTGTAGGGGGTATCCCAGGGGTCACTGCCGGTGTTGCACCTTGCGTGTGTCTTCGCCTTGGTCGCTGTATTACGATGTGAGGGTTGAGCGCATTCGAAAGCTCGCTGCTGGACGACATGACATCCTCCTCCAGTCAGGCTGTTGCAAGAAAATGAGGTGCGTCTGATGCCTTGGCCCGATGGCGTAGACTGTGGAGGTATACAGAGAAGAGCAAGGGGGTCAGCGACGGTCTGTAAGGGAGCAAACTTGAGAGATTGGCGACAACCGTTGTCGTTGGGACTCAGTGCATATAATCGCGTTTGGGACCTCGATCCGCTTATGGGCGTTTACATAGAATGGAGCACGTGCTGCGTGTCCCGACGCGTCAGCGACGCGTGTGCTTTTGATTAGTACAACCGACTCTCCTGAGTCCTCCCATCTCACCTCGACTGTCTTCTTTACATACGCGTTCCAAGATAAAACGATGGAGGGCGACATGGATGCTTTGATGGCACACGCCGCAGCTGGTCGCGGCGGGGAGATCTCAATACCAGACAAGTATGTGATGTTACTCCTTCCACTCCTATAGCTCCGAGTCTAAATTGAGGGACCGACAGTGGCGAGGTCATCCATATATCGTCGCTCGCGCTTTTGAAGGTGCGTGTGCTTTTGAAATCCTACATATCCCTGTGTATTCAATAACTTCTACTTTGTGTCGTAGATGCTGAAGCATGGTCGCGCCGGTGTGCCAATGGAAGTTATGGGTCTTATGCTTGGCGAGTTCGTGGACGAGTACACAGTTCAAGTCATTGACGTCTTCGCCATGCCACAATCTGGAACTACTGTCTCTGTCGAGTCTGTGGACCACGTATTCCAGGCAAAGATGGTGGACATGCTGAAGCAGACGGGGAGGTAAGTCGGGAGTTGAATCCCTTTGGTAAGTTCGGTGCTCACCTTCTGCAAGGTCGGAGACGGTCGTAGGTTGGTACCACTCTCATCCCGGTTTCGGCTGCTGGCTCTCAAGTGTCGACATAAACACACAACAGGTAATGTTTCCCTCCCGATCCGAGAGTCGTTTCCCAGAGTTGACGTGATACCGCAGTCGTTCGAGCAACTAGACCGCCGCTCAGTTGCCGTCGTCGTCGACCCCATCCAGTCCGTGAAGGGCAAGGTTGTGATTGACGCGTTCCGGCTTATCAATCCTGCTATGGTCCTCCAAGGACTAGAACCCCGCCAAACGACATCGAACATCGGGCACATCAACAAACCCTCCATACAGGCACTCATCCACGGCCTCAACCGACACTACTACTCGATTGCGGTCAACTACCGGAAGACCGAGCTCGAGCAGGCGATGCTCATGAACCTCCACAAACGCAACTGGACTGAGGGTCTCACCCTCCGCGACTTCAAGAACCATAAGGAGGTGAATGAAAAAGCGATCAAGGTACGCACTCGCACGCTATCTCGCTCGTGCGACCTTGGCTCACTGCTATTATTACATGTGCCTGCCGCGTGCTCATGCCGTCACCAGTCTATGTTGTCCCTCTCCGAAGCGTACAACAAGTCCGTACAGGAGGAGTCGACACTGACGGCGGAGCAACTCAAGACACGGCACGTAGGGAAGCAAGATCCCAAGCGGCATCTGGAGGAAGAGGTAGAGCGCGCAATAGGGGATCAGGTGGTGCAGAACCTCGGCACGATGCTTCTCGCAGAACTGTAACTGTACATCATAATCCCGGACTTCACCTTCAGCACCTCTTCCTTTCCCCGTTAGATCTGTATTGGCGTCTTTGCATTTGAGAAGACACACCCGCCTGTCCCGCACCGAGGCAGGAGGCGCCGCACCGCAGTGAGCTCCCCTGGTGCGTGCGATAAGGAGATCGTTACATTGTTTCGGCGCGGCCTGGTGACCCAGCCGTGTCCAATTCTGACGATTCTAGCAATCGACGGACGATTCGACGCTGTGCCCGGAAGTCCGGATGCGATCATAGGACGGGACCATGACATAACTCCAAAGGTTAGGTTAGATGGCAAGGCGAGATCTGTCCCATGCTAAGATAGATATCTAAGTGCGCACGGCGATCGTTGTGCGGGATTGACGGTTGCAAAAACCATGGGTGTAACATAAGCAACATAAGCTTCGGATCCTTTCGTCAGCATCGTTGCACTTTCGGACTTTACACTCTTACGGTGGAGTATTGGGATCGGAGAGAGGTAAAAATGGTATGGATCCCGAATAGATCCAGAGTAGTGTAAAGCTAAAGTGAAAGAGCAGACAAGACCAGCCAAGAATGGACACGGTCATCCCATGCGCGAGTCGCTTTGCAGGAACAGTGGTCGACGGCTGAGCACTGGGATGAGGCCCATCATCTTCGCCCGGCGGATGGCCTTGCCCAATCTACGCTGGTTTTTCCACGTAAGGTTTGTCTCGCTGCGACCCTTGATTTTGCCCATCTTTGTCACGAAGTGTGACAAGAGGGACGTGTTCTGACTCTCTTTCAGTGGGTCAAGGCCAAGCTGATGGAAGATGTCGAGCTCTTTGGATGTCGCCGCGTCGGGACCAAGGCGTGACCTCTTGTTTCCCATTCTAACCTTGGTGTATTCTGCTCGCGAAAAGCGCATGGGTTGAGTGAACTGCCAACAGGCGAATGATGGTCAGAGCCAGTTGTAGCAGGAAAGCGCGAGGAATGCACCTGGCCGACATAGAAGCCTTTGAGGATGGGATAACCCTTGCGACTCTCGAAATCTGGATCGAAATTGAACGCGGCTAGTGGCGAGGAAGTGAAGGGATAAGCGTACTTGGTGTAGTGTCCAGGATACCATCGCTGTCCTCCGTCGCTGCCTTCAATGCCTCTTCCTGCTCAGCAATGTCGAGCAATTCCTCAGAAAGTGCAGTAAGATTTGCTGGGCCGGCTTTCGCGTCCTCGTACTGGGCCGCCGAAGTGGACGATGGACGGGTCGCTGCGACAGGAAGTCTAGGTAACTGGCGGCGCGCCGCAGCGCGGAAAGAACAAGCGAGAGCGAACATGTGAGGGGGTAGCCGCTGGAGATGGCAGGGAAGTCAGCAGTGGTATCAGATTGGAACGGGTGCGGGTAGGATGGAGCATAGGGGAGCGGTTGGCATGATTGCGGAGGGACAGACCTTTACTGAAGGAGGGAGTGGGAGCTAGTGGGAGGCCCTGTGACTTGGTGCGTGAGATGGCCAAGGTGGATTTTGATTGTGGTGGGACGTGCTGAGCAGGAAAGGGTGGCGTGCGGGCCAGCACAGGTGACGAGGAATGCAGGGTCGAGCCGGGAGAGTGTATTGGACCTCGAGTTTCGGCGACCAAGGCGAAGAACCAAGGAAGCTTTCCCCAACGCACACTCAACAGTCTCAGACTAGTACTCACTGTCACTGTCACTGTCACTGTCACTAGTGGCACCAGGCCCTCCCTAGGACCCCGGCGTAACGCGCGCCAGACCCCCGGACAGTGCACAGGGTCCGGATACCACATCCGAAGCACTCCTTTGTCTTTATGTTGCCACACGCCTCCCTCGCTGCAGAAACTTGCAGTTGCTAGGGCGTCGATGGCGAAGAGGAATCCATTTGAGAAGTGCATGTGTCATTCAATAGAGCATACAGGGGATGATGAATGGAGAGGACACTGGAAGGGCCAGGGGGCAATTGGGGCAAAATTGGGTGTGGGAAAAGTAGCGCGCCTGGGCGATGGATGGACGAGTTGGGCGGGAGGACGAGAGCTCATTGGGACCAACTCTGAATCTCTGTCACTCTCCTCCTCGTCTCCAAGTCACCACCGCCCATCTTGTTATCGCTCCCTTATGTCAATTCTCGACTGAACCACTCTCTCCTGCTTTCTCTTCTTGCTCTCTCTCTCAATCATCCCTCCTCCTCGTCCACCCATCGCCCCTTCCTGGCCTCGTCTCCTCCTCCCTTCCGTCCACTCACGGCACTCACATGTCCGACTCGAGTCTGTCTCGAAGACAACCGCCAAGTCCGCTCGTATTCTCTCCTGAAACAGTCCTCAATCCCATCCAGGCCCAGGCAAGCACAAGCAGCGGAGGCAACGCTCATGGATCAGGCTCCAACACTGTATCTATGCCTTTCGTCAGGCGCCATGTTACACGTCGCCTCAAGGCCGCAAAGGCAGAATGCGACAAGGAGTTGCAGCGCGTCACCAACTCCATAACCGCCTTCTTTGAGGAGCGCCTCCGCGAAGGCGACCACGAGCAGGAGATGGAGCGCGAGCAGCGGGAGCTTGAGCGAGAACGCGATCGCGAGTCACAGGCAGGCGATGTTGAGCCTCTCCGTGAGGCGTTCGTCCTCCAGCCGCAGGAGCTGCGATCTGCATTGCAGTTCGATGAGGTGAGCTCGGATGGAGGTTACGAGGCTGAACCCGAGGGACAAGGGCACAGTCGTCAACGTGCGTCTCTTGACGAGGAACGTCCTAAGCACCCTATGCTGACGCACCGGATCTCGTCCCCCGGACTACTTGCAGCATCCGTTTCTTCTACGAGCCCATCCTCATTACGTCGACACCCCACGTTGCCCAAGGAGCGCCCCGTCAACCTCGTCACGTCCAACACCGGCACCTCAAGTCCTTCATCAGTAACCACACCGCCGCCAGAGGGAGTCAGTCCGCGGAAACAAGGAGATTCGTCCCGTTCCGGACAGTGGGCCGGCCAAAGTCTAGCTTCGCGCCGGCTCTCCCGCACAATCCACATCCCTGTCCGACCGCCGCGCTCTGGCCACAGTTCCCGGTCCACCTCTCGTTCACGCTCGCCCCTTCCACGATCCAGCTATGCCGACTCTAATGCAGGTCGCCGATCATCCCGCATCCTTGTCGACGACCCTATTGACCCGATCATGACGACTCTTTATGAAATCATCGCAGTTGCGACAGATGTCCTCGACATGTCTATCAACCAACTCACGGCAAACCCGAAGGTCTGTGAGACGCTCGTCCAGCGCGTGCAGAACATTGGCCGGGCATGGGATGAGCACCCGGACTGGCACGGGCGCAATTGGTACGTCCAGGTGCTCCTCGCAATTGCGAGTCTGAGCCGCGTTGTGGAATGGTGGGAGGCAGAGAAGCAATTCTGGAACTTCGACGACAATGACGACGAGCAAGAGGAACCGCTCACGTTTGTCATGAAGCCGGCAGAAGAGGAGACCCCTGCCCCTGCTCCCACACATACCGTTCGCCATGACCACGATAACGCGCTCAAGCTATCTCCGGATGACGAGAGCAGGCTGCGGATGTCTCGCACGACCAGCCAGAACCGCCGATCACGAGACGAGTCCACCAAGGATATCTCAACCTCTGTGCCACACAAGGATCCGGAGCACGCGAAGGTATCATCTAGCAAGTTCGATGGAAACAACGAGTCTGCGCGCGTACTCGCGACAGAGCGTCTGCGGCTACAAGCGGAGACCGCCCAGAGTCAGAACATTGTCATGGAACTGAGTTTGGATGGCGACCACTTTATCTGGATCAACTACGCATGGCGTGGTGTCACTGGGTTCGTGTTTTGTCATGACATTTGTTTTCATCTATGCTTACAGGCTCCATCACAGCACGGACCCTGAGGACTACTTCGGGACGCGCGTTTCGAAGCTGCTGGCACCGTCAGATTGGCATGTTTTCAGAGATGCTACGCGCCGCCTGCAGGAGAATGATTCACGTACCATCGAGGTGAAGTTCAAGCTTAGGATACCTAGCGATGACTCCTCCTCTTCGCCTTCGAACCTCTACCAGCAGATGGAAGGCAGCGGCATGCTAATGATTGACCGAGAAGAGGGACGACCTACGCACTCCATGTGGGTCGTACGCCCTGTCGGGTCTCCCGAGCTCCTCCAGGCACCTCCCTCCATCCTTCTTGAGACTGGTGATATTGGCGACGAACCCGGATCTGCAGAGCTTCCCCAAGTTGGTTTCGGTGACCGCGGAGACCTCGAGCCCATCACACCGTTTCCCTTTGCGCGACCTATCAACACCGCTCCGATCCTTTGTCGCATATGTGAATGTAACGTCCCGCAGTGGTACTTTGAGAAGCACAACGAGACGTGCAGCGAGGTCCATCGCTTGGAAGCGGAGATCGGCGAATGCAACGAGTCAATCTCAGAGCTTCGTAACACGATCCGCGACCTTCAGACTGCGATGGACCGCAGCTCACCCATGACAGTTCCCGAGTACCGTGGAATGCCTATCTTCACCCCATCTACATCGCCGGGCTCGTCATCTCCTTTACAGCTACTCCGTGCACCGCTCAAGATGAAACGCATCAGTGTCAAGAAGGTGCAGCGTCAGGTTCTCGAACAGCTGGAGGACATCCTGCAGACTGCGGCGGAAATTTCCATTCCTGCGCTCAAGGACGACGAATCTGCCGAGCCGATCGAGCGACAGCGACTTCTCTCACCAGCATCGGACCGCAAGATGACATTGATACGGCACTGGAACAAGCCAAAGATTGAAGACGCTGCTCTTTCACAGCTCATTGAAGATGCGGAGCGGCTTATGCGGCAAAAGATCGACAATGTCATGCGAATGCAGAACACTATCAAGTACTCGGAAAAGATCCGGCAGGAGTGGGAAGAGAAGGTTGAGCAGACACTGTCTTCTCTTGAAGGTGAAGAGGACGAGGAGAGCGAAAGCGAGGGAGAAGGGCAGGAGGAGGAACGCCAGGAGGATGACGACCATTCGAGCACGACCTCCGAGTATGCATTCACTGGTCAACAGTCTTCTGCGGACCCAACACCCATCGCATCCGCATCCCCGATTCCATTCAACTCTGGGCGCGAACCGGCGGCCGTAACCATGAGTCCCTCAAGCCTTCCCTCTGTTTCCGCTGTCCCTGTTCCTACCTACTGGCAGCAGAGCAACAGTCACCAGACGCGGTGTTCAACTCCCTCTTCGATTTCTTCTCCTCTGGCCCTCGCTGCTCCCATCATCGCGTCTGAACAGCCCCCTCCAATGGATCTGAACGAGCCCGTATCTGGTATGACGATCAGGGCAAGACGTTCGCCCCAGAACCTCGAGCCCAAGCTATTGATCACCCCGCCCCTCTCGCCTATGGTATCTCCTCAGGATGCCGCCACTCGCAAGTCACACCGTAGGCATTCCACTGCGCAACCCGCTGTCATCAGTCCGACGGCTTCCATCTCCGGTACACCTCTGTCTCCTCGTCTCCCATCTGTCGCCCCACTGTCGAGAACGACCCCGACCTCTATCAAAGATTTCGAGATTATCAAGCCCATCTCGAAGGGCGCGTTCGGCTCGGTCTTCTTGGCCAAGAAGAAGGTCACAGGGGATTACTTTGCGATCAAGGTCTTGAAGAAGGCGGACATGATCGCGAAGAACCAGATCACGAACGTCAAGGCGGAGCGGATGATCCTCATGAAACAGGCAGAGTCGCCGTTCGTGGCGAAGCTGTACTTCACGTTCCAGAGCAAGGAGAACTTGTACCTTGTCATGGAGTATCTGAATGGTGGTGACTGTGCGGCGCTCATCAAGTCCCTTGGCTCGCTCCCTGAGGAGTGGACAAGGAACTACATCGCTGAGGTCACGTTGGGCTTGGATTACTTGCACCAGCGCGGCATCGTGCATCGGTAAGTGCAGCTCAGATACAGCGGTTGTTCACTGCGTGCTGACGAGCATGTTTGCAGTGACTTGAAGCCTGATAACTTGCTCATTGACCAACACGGTCACCTAAAGTTGACTGACTTTGGTCTCAGTAGGATCGGTTTGCTTGGACGTCAGACTCGTGCTCCCCAGCTCTTGTCAGACCGCGCTGTCCGTGGCCATACCAGAGGCAGCCCTAGCTCAAGACCTCCTTCGATTGATTCTGCATACATGGCGCCATCCCCCATGTTCGCAGCAGATCTTCAGCCCGGTGGAGGTTCGTACTTCAACCACAGGACGCCATCACTTCCTCGACCCGGTTCTTCCCCTTATCTGCCACTTACAGATGACCCGAGCGAATCGAGCGGGTCGGAGTCTCTGTCTTCGGGATTCTTGTCGTTCCGTCGGAATGGCAACACCAAGCAGCTCTCCGATAGTCCTCTCCAGTCGTTCGCGACTGAACTTGCGAACGACTTGCGTTCGCATCCTACCCCTGGAGGTACCCCACCTGGCGAGCAGAAGGTCGTTGGTACACCGGACTACCTCGCGCCCGAGACTATACTTGGGTTGCGGGGCGATGACGCCGCAGTCGACTGGGTAAGCGCTACACCACGGATTGGAGTGATCGGTACTAATGTTGCGTTGCAGTGGGCACTGGGCGTCATCACGTACGAGTTCCTGTATGGAATTCCGCCATTTCATGATGAAACACCAGAGAAGGTCTTCGAGAATATCCTCTCAGGTCACATTGAGTGGCACGAGGAGTATGTGGAGGTCTCCCCTGAGGCTAAGGATTTCATGCAGCGCCTGATGACGCTCGACCCAACCAAGCGTCTTGGAGCGAACGGCGCCGACGAGGTCAAGGCGCACCCCTTCTTCGCGGGTATTGATTGGGACAAAGTCACTACCACCGAGGCCGCTTTCATACCCCAGGTCACTGACCCCGAGTCCACAGACTACTTCGACCCCCGCGGCGCCGTCCTTCAGTTGTTCCACGAGAGTGAGCAGCCGTCTCTCACCCAGCAGTTCCCAACGGACAGTCAGAACGCTCCTGGCGCAAACCCCGACGTTCCTCCGGCTGCTGCTCCAGTGCCGTTATCTCGCGAGGCCACCGCCTCGCCGTCGGATGACGACTTCGGTTCCTTCAGCTTCAAGAACCTTCCCGTTTTGAAGCAGGCCAACGAGGACATGATCCGCAAAATGAAGACAGATCAACTTGCGCCACTTAGTCATGCCTTGTCCGAGCCAGCTAATTTTCACTCAAGGCGACGCAGTATTTCTAACAGGACGGGGCTGAAGAAGCCGACGAGCATCGTTACGCCCGTCGACACATCCAAAGGCCCGCTGCCTACAAACCCTCCCTCGCCTGCTACGTCGACATCCTCAATCTCGTCTTCTGTCTCCCGAGGTCCCCCAACTCCTGGCAGCGCGGGCAGTCACGCACGGAAACCTTCTGAGTTTGGCGCAGTCGAGCGGTTCAAGCTGAATCATCTGGAGGGCGACGTGTCTCGACGTAACTCGATGCCCAGTCGTCTACGAACAGCCTCGGTCTCCACCACTGGCGAGGGGTCTGTCTCTGACTCGTGGGCCAGCCCTGCGCCACATACGCCAGGCCATCAGTTTGAGCTCAACACTCCACCATCCTCTGTGGCCTCGATTGACCTGAAGCGGGCGCCGGACCCGAATGATCGTGCTGTTACGTGTCTATTGGCGGAGGACAACCCTATCACTGCGAAGATCATCGAGACGTTACTCATACGTCTAGGTTGTCGGTGCGTTGTCGTTGCAGACGGCTCTGAGGCCATCAGTGTAGCCATGGGTGATATCAGTACGTGAAACTTCACCACGAGACTTCCACAACCTTCTGATTCTCACATACAACAGAGTTTGACGTTATCCTCATGGATTTGCATATGCCTATTCGTAAGTAACGTCACCACCTCGTCTGTAAGCATGGGCTGATTGATCGCACGCAGTTGATGGCGAAGGTGCTGCTCGGTATATCAAAAGTACCAACAATCAGAACACAACGACACCGATAATCGCTGTCAGCGCATACAGCGGGGTCGAGCCGGCAGAAGGCAGGGCGCTCTTCACGGCATACATCGCAAAGCCAGTTCAAAAGGCCGACCTGGTCAACACTATGCGCCAACTGGGTTTCAAGACGTCCACCGCACGAGGACGTGGGCTGGATACAAGGTTGACTTCCACTCAGTGACACTTGGTATATATGTATACTCGGTTTTCGATGATTTCCCATCCCATTCGATCGCTCTGCCTGCATCATGTTTCGAATCTCCTGCTTCGTTTTCGTTCATACTTGCTCATGTCCGCGTCACGTTCTTCGATCTCTCCAACCATATCGATCATCCTCTCATTGCCAACACATCATGCATTTCTCTGTCCACACTCGCAATGTCATCTCTCCATACACCCCTACCAACGTCCTGCATTCATTGTCTATCGTGCATTGTAAGCTAGACCTACTGTGTTATTAAATATCACCACTGGGCTTAGCTCGTTTTGCTCTGCACTGCCACCCCTGCATCGTGCGTGTGTTTGTCTGGCCACGACGCGCGGTCTGTGAGGGTCTGTGTGGACACTAGTAGACCATCATGATTGAAGCGAGCTCGTTGTAGACTCGTGCATAGCTAATTGGTCCACAGGGGCCGCGAACGCGCACGGCCGGTCGCGAGGAGGCGACAAAGCTGTGTGAGCGGTTTGGTTGCGTCGAGTGCTGGCAAGAAGTGGACAAGTGAGTACATATGGCAGGTAGGATATGATGCGGGCAGAGGGAGGTCCTCAGGTTTCGGCGTCTCGCCCTGCTGAAATATCTCCCAGGCCTCCTTGCAAGTTCGTTACTGCGCGTTACCCGCCTTCCTATTTCCTTTGATTACTTGCCATCTCAAAAAGCCGTCCGCGTTACCCTAGTCTTCTCATCTTGCTGTTCGCTGGCCGACATGGCCGCCCCTGGTCCCTGGAGAGAACCTGGTCCCTACCCTCCATACACCCGACGCCCTCACTCACCTTCTGCGCCCCCGCGTGTGCACCCATATGCTGCCGTTGGTGTTCAGCGACATGCACACTACAATTCACCGATCCAGACTCCCGCGATGCCTGGCTTCTACAACCCAGGTCTCCCTCAGCCACACCCCGCGTCTCCACCATCTACAGGCACGCCTCCCTCGTTCCCCCAACCAAGGATAGGCCTCCCTCCAAGCCTAGTGCCGGGGCGAAAGTCGACGTACGCGATCCCTCGTTCCCATTCCAATGATTACTTCTTCCAGAACGACGTTTCGAGCTTCCAAGCACCTATGCGACAACCGCAGAGCGCACCCGTACCTCCGCTTCCTAGGAAACCAGACTTCGACCAACCTCCCGTACCCCCCAAACCTCAACTCACCTCCCCATCGCAGCCTTTCCTTCCAAGTACTCCGTTCAAGCCGAGTGGAAACGCATTGTTCGCCTCTTCAGAATCTACTCCTGCACCCTCTGCCCCTCTGCTCGCGTTGTCCGAGCAGGAGGAAGATGTCGTCCTGCACCGAGTCCTCGCAATATCTGCCAAGGAGTCGCGGCAAACGCAGGAGAAGCCGGTATCTTCCGAAGAAGAGCAGCTTGCTCGCGCTCTCGAAGAGTCCCTCAAGTTCACACCTTCTCCGCCTGTAGCATATCCGGCCCGCAGATATTCTATCATAACTGATTCTCCGGAACAGAGCCCGCCTGTCTCCCCCAAATTTTTGATCCCGGTACTGGATATCTCTAAACAATCTGCGAGCTGGACATGGAGCACACCAGTAAGTGGGCACCCTCATGTAGCTCAGCAGATCTCCTCGGACGAAGCCCTCGCACGGCAGCTCGCGGAGGAGGAAGAACGTCTACTGCAGCAGGAAGAGGAACAGCATCAGGGGTCGCGACCGGAGACCAAATTGTCCGTTGATGCTGCGTCTGTAGAAGCCGACCCTCTACCACACTACGACGAAGCAGTGTCCTCCCCGCCTTCATCGTCCACGGCGTTCTACAGCTCCTCCCTCACCGCTCATTTCCCCGCTTCAGAATCGGGGTCCTCCAGTCCAGGGTCACCATCCTACGTGCCTTCACTAAGCCGCAGTGTGTCTGACAAACCTGCTCCGCCAAAGAGCAGTACGTCGCCTGACAGCTTCCGGCCGTTGAGCCGCTCACAATCCTGTGTGGAGAGCGTCCCAAGTCCTAATCTGCGAGCTCCCACGCCTCAGACGCTACGTTCAGCGTCCTCAACGAGCCTGGACTCGATCGAGGAGGAGAGACCAGTCTCGCCTCCCGCTGGTGGCGTTGAGGTCCTGTCCAACACGCAATATCTTGATGCTGAACTGCTCGCAGGATTGTGTAAGTAACCGCAGTGTTTCGTCCTTGAGTTGAGTCAGAATGGCTGATCGCTCGTGTAGCGATGAACTTTGGGACGCCCCCAATCAGCCCTTCCCTGAAGCCATTTGTAGGCGTCATACCAAATGTGGTCGCATTGCCGTATGGACGAACCTTACCATTCTACATCAAGGCACCGAGCTGGCGAAATATGCTAAAACTCATGGCGCGATTAAGTGGCACGCGTCTTGAACCGACCATGGAGGCCATGGCCGTGGTGAAGACCGATATGAGACTCCGAATAGTCATTTCATTTGTGAAGGTGCGTCCTAGGGTATACACACAAGGTCACTCCCTCACATGCGTTATGCGCTGTAGGTCCATCATGCGTCCAGTGACTGGCACACTGTACTATACATGACAATTGACCACCCGGTGCCACCCAACGCACCAACAGGATGGAAGTATCGCAATGGCGATACAAACACCTTACCATGGTCGTACTCGCTGTCTCAGCTCCCGGCATTCCTCCGCGACGGCGCGGACGCACCCCTCTCGAAGTTCTATACTGTCCCGACCACACCGGAGATTCCATATCCCGTTTTGCCGATCAGCTTCCCCACGCTTGCGACATACCTCGCTTCTGTGCTTGAGACCTCGCGTGATGCTATGCATGACAGCTCGAGTGGCGTGCGGCGTCTCGCAAAGTATGTCGACCAATTCTATCCCAATGACCGCGCAGTCCTTAATGATCCACCGGAGCGAGGTATGCGACAGCGGCTGAAGAATCTAGTTGGAATGGGCAGCAAGCCACAGCGAGACCGCAACGCGGACGTGTACGAGCTCGTTACGCCGTTCATGGCCGACGAATACGGGCGTTGACGCCGTCTGAGTGTCTTTGCTCGCTCGCTCGGCATGAACTGTCGTCCATGTCATGCAAAATGGCATGTTGATGTGGAGACTAACTCCCGCTCCTTCTGTCTTTACTTTCACCTAGGATGTTACTCAGTAGCTCTCGTCACGATCATTTGTATCTCTACCACTCCTAACACTGTTCCACACTGCTGCTATCTGTGACTGTGACTATCGGTCTTCGTACACTCCGTGTATTTATTGACTTAAAGTAGGCAGTACCTCCGTAACTCAGTACCTCAGTACCCAGACTTGACGATTATGATTGTTCTGATTATCCAGATGACATACAATACCCCTCTGTATAAGCTCATCATGTTTTCGGGCCTCGGGCGTAGTGATTGCACAAGCATGATTGTCTGTGCATACATGTGGTGGAAAATGCAAATGAGGTCTGTTCAGGTGGGTTCATCGATCAATTTTCTAGTCTTGGTTGTATTGCTTCCTCCGAATCGGAGTGCATGTGCTGCGAAACCACACACCAGCAGACTTACGTGCCGACACTCACAGTACTAGTCGGTGCCAGCTCCTGACAGATCCTAACACGATGCCGAGCCGTGCGTAATCCGCATTCTTATGAGAAGCACCATCCTTGGCGGACGCAGGCAAAAAAAGTCGTGTAACTAGACAGGCATATCAGATCAAACCACCATGCTTCCGATGTCCTTCTCAGGGCTTGTCAGACGGAGGGGCCCAATTCGTTGTTTCTAGCGCGTGTCCTGGCGCAGTGGGGTAGCGCTTGAGACGGGCCCCGTTTATAGTCATACATCATCTTGTAATGTTTTAGGAACTGCGCTCAAGCCTCGTGCATATTTCTCCCAACAGCGGTGATCGGCCTTGTAACGGTAGAGGTTAAAGAAGGTGAATGATCACAACCTGCTCACCTGCCTGATCGGGACGTCCTCACCAAAAAGACGCTCAATCCCTTGCACTTCGGCAAGTTATCTATGACTTGTCTCTGTACGGCCAATATGTTCGCTGACTTGAATGTTCCCGTTCCCACCCTGTCAAAACAGCAACTCAACCAAGCTGGGTCGAAGAAAGGCAAAGGAAAGCAAGAACCAGATTTCATCGCTTCCACATTCACGCCAGCCCAAGTCGCCGCGATCGAGAATCGTATAGACTTGCTCGTGCATTGTCAGTAGTGCGTCCTTAGAGGTTCCCCGACGCATTTCTGACCAATTTTTGTTAGTAGGATACACTGTACTTGCTCTCAATCAAACTGTCGAGCGCAAAGTCGATCCGAAGACTTTCGTGAATACTGTTGATCCTCTACTTAGGCAGCTGCGCGAAAGACCTGAAGTGATCTACTTGAAAAGGTTGACTATCGTACTGGATGAAGAGAGCGAGAAGGGCTTTGGACTGGTGCGCTCCTCTCATACATTCTCTTTCAGTAGCATTCCGACGGGCCTGTCACACTACCAGACAAACGGGCACTCAGCCCTCTTCGCGCCCTACGACCTCCTCGCGCTCGCCCCAACCACCGCCGCCTCGTTCTCGCTCACATGTCTGACTCATACACAACCTACACCCCTCACCACGCACATCATTTCTCTACCCCTTACGCTCCCACGCCTGCCGTTCAATCTCAGGCACACCCTCGTGCGCACCGCACTTCAGAACGGCGCCGTGTTCGAGATAAACTATGCTGGCGCACTGGGAGGACAAGGCGACCCTGCGCTGACCATCCCGAGCGGCACCGAGAGCGGCGCTGGGGCCAAGCGGAACTGGTGGGCTGCCGCGAGGGAGGTCGCGCGCGTGACGAAGGGCAAAGGCATCGTGGTAAGCGGGGGCGTTTTCAGCGATGCTGATGTGCGATCCCCGCGTGATGTCGCGAATCTGTGCGTTATCCGTCTGCGTATCGTCTCCCGGGTTCTGAAGTCACTCTGCAGTATCACGGTCCTGGGTGTATCGCAAGACGTTGCCCACGACGCGTCGACAAAGGTTGCACAATCGCTCGTGCTGCGAGCCCGTGAGTCCCTCTCTGGTGATGTCGGGTGTGTTGAGATGGAAGATGTTGACATGTTTCAGAAACGCGGAAGACCTATCGCGCCGTCTTCTCTGAACCGAAAGTCGTCATTCCTCCAGATGCAATCTCTTCCGAACCCGTTGGCGCTACAGCAGCTAGTAACCTGCTCCAAAATCCGCCGTCTCCGAGTCAACCAGGTACCACTGGTCAATCGGTGGCCGCAACTGCATCCGATGAAACTAATGGGAAGAAACGGCCACTGGACCAGGTGACGCAGGGAGAGACCGCGGCGCCCGAGAACCGGCCAAGAGATGGGCCTGGGATGCAAGGCGTAGGGAGAAAGAAGACGAAAACGGGCAAAAATAGAGGTCGACAGTAATTGCTCGGCAGTTCAGTTGCAGTTCCACTATCTCCGTTGTGTACGCTGAATTGAGTCCTTTGTTGATGACATGCCGTTAACAACTGTGTAGTGTATCTCTATGTTAGAACACCGAGTCACATACGTATGGATCATTGTCATTATGTTGAAATATCGTGTGCCCAGGCCCGTCTATCCCATTTGGTTGAGCCTTCCGTTGAGAAATCCAAATAGTGCCATGGAAACGTCTCGCCCTGCTTTTGAATCACGATGCAGTTTCTACCACAAACAGTGTATTCGCCATAAATCCATTCACGCATGCTTTGCCAAATTAACCCTGGTATACACGAAGCAACACTACGATCCATAGTCTTGTACTAGCAACCATGTTAGCATCGGGCTAGGAACCTGAGCCGCTTTTGCATTGAACCCGACATCTAAGACGGAGGGCTGCATCGGCGAGCGCATCAGCAATCGCACTTTCTCAAGAGAGAAAAGGCGTACACAGGCGCAACAGTAGTGATCGGGCCAGGGTCGACGGGGAGGATGGGGAAGGGTGCATCGGCACACGCCTGCTCTATATCGTTCTGGCTGAGGCCGGCAGGGATGTGCGGGACGGTGTTCAGAGGCTGCCATCGATGATCGGTGCATGGCGTACATCAGCGACACCGTTCGAGATGAAGGAGATGAAGCGGCGAGGAAAAACTCACAGGGGGGATGGGGATGACTTCGGAGCAGTCGACCATCTGGCTCGTGTCCTGGCCAAGTACAGCGAGCTTCGCCATTGCAGCCTTGAAAGCAGACTGGAGCTTCGCGTGGTTATTGACGAACGACTGCCATTCGCACGCCGTGCGGGAGTCGCGAGCGAGCTGTCACCATCCCATCAGCTCTCTCTCTTGAGCATACGAAGTTCCATGGCACGCACATCGTGGTCAGACTGGAGCCGAATCTCGCCTGGGAGGGGGGATTGTACCTCGCCCTGGTTTCCTCCGGTGCCGGGGAAGAGCGTGCCACGGAGCTGGACCTCGATGAACACCTGTGAGTCGAAGGACGAGAAGGTAGAGTCGAACGGCGTGCCGGGGATCGACTCGTCAACGTGGTCGGCTGCGGCGGTCGAGTGGCTAGTCGAGGTCCGAATGAAGGTCAGGGATGGTCGTGCGGAGACGTGAGAGCTACGTACGAGGCAAGGAGGGCAACGACCTCCGCCGGGGAAAAGCCAGCGTCAGCGAAGCGGTCGAGGATCGAGGTGATCGTGTCGAACGGCTCGGGAACGAGCAAATCGGGCGCGGGCGCAGTTGCCTCGGGGCGGCCAAACATGAACTCGAGGCGCGGTGCCCCTGCGCAGTTCGAAAAGCCGACTGCACCGGCGAGCTGGATGCTACCGGATGAATACCGTTAGCTACAGGTCAAATATACGAGTGAGGCATCATCGTACAAGTCTCCTGCCGTCATGTTGTGTTTGGCGATGAACGGCTTCTGCTCGTTGATGATCTCGTCGATGCCGTTGTTGGCGTGGAACCCGGTCTCGGTCGTCTCGAAGGTGATGATCGAGCCGTCCGCTCCTCCCCCACCAAACTGGCGGCGGGCGGTGATTGCGGGTGAGAAACCGATAGCGTCGTGGAAAGTCAGACGGAGAGACTCGTGTGTCTCCTCGCCGCACTCGCCGCCGTCGAAGAGGTTCTGCTGGAGGTCGTCGACGACGGCGAATAGCGAGCAGCATGCTGCATTCGTCGCGGTGTGCACCCCGTCTGGACACGCCACGCGGCGGGTGAGAGCAGCTAGGGAAAGTCAGACAGAGTGTCAGATAGAGTTGGCCGCTAGATTGGGTGGTTTGAACAACTGCTCACCGTCTGCGACCTGGAGGGCCGCCACCACGGTTAGTAGGGATGCTAGAGTGCTGAAGGCCATGTTCGAAGAATAGCCAAGGAACCGGAGTGTCTTGGTCTACTTGGTTTTGACATGTCTAGTCTTTATACCTTTCCTCGTACAGCGAAGACATCGAGACACTTGAGTGGTTTTCATCCAGGTAGGAACGTAGAGAGTATGTAAGAAAATGTTCACCCAATGACAGATGAGACATTTGACATGTACACAGGTCTGCAGAAAAAACAGGGCCGCAGATAGGTATCTGAGCGGAGGTCTCCCATGGAAGAGCGGTCGGGACAGACACGGCAAACAAGGTAGAAGATTCGTGAGGCGCCAACATGCAGAAGACGAAGTCACGCAAACCCGAATCTGGGAGAACAGGGTAGGAGAAGTGAGTACGCCACCAGGAACCGATGCCACGGACGCGGGCATACTAAGAGAACAATCCGTGGGCCTGGGCGATGTCAGAGAGTATGGAAGGTGGACATACCACAGAACCAAAGAGAGCCTGGGAACTGTGCGCACGGGTGCCAAGATACGGGCTATAGATAGGAGGCAAAGATGCCTTATGAGCATGGAACGTACCACTGAGCAGACCGTTGAATCTCATCGGTGAGGCCTGAGGCCGGATTATATGGGTTACCTGAGGCTTGGCAAGGTATGTCTTGAGATCAATCCATAATACTGGGGCTGTCGTGGGTAACAGCCATAAAGCTGGATGGGTGATCACTAGTACTAGTAGTAGTATGAGGATGTTCCGGGTCCGGGAACGCGACCTGAAGTGATAGAGACCGTGGGAGGGCCGGGTACATCATGATCAACGTTCCATAGTATGATTGGCATGAGTCGTGATCCGGTTCTAGCGTTTAAGCAAAGGTCGGCAATCTAGACTTGAACATAGATTGCGAGCATGAAACGCGCGACGTGGAAGCATTTGTAGCCTACGAGTCATGCCATGACAGGAAGCTGCGGAAGAGAAGTTATCCGCTTGAGTCCAAGACAGAATATCGCTCATCTGACAGATACTACCGAGCCAATTGGGAGGAACAGGTACGCAAAAGGAGATTGTAACTTGGAAGACCAATGGTAGTATATACAGCTCTTGGCATGATCGCGAGGCCGTTAGCGTTCAAGTAATAGTACATGACAGTCTTGACAAGGCACGGGCGCCTGGCAAGAGGATTAGGAAGACGATGACAGATCGTTTGATCTTATCAGATAAGCAGTCTATACAGGAGCCGTTGGGCTGCGTCAGGTCGTTGCCACCGCTTGTCCGTTCAACGCACTTGATGATGTCCTCAATAATTATGTATATCGACCCTCCGCATTCACCTGGAAATATCACTCATCGCGCCAGCTGCTAAGCATCCCCATATACCTCCCGCAGCTGCTGCGATCCTCCTCTTGTCAGACTCCCTGGGGCTCACTCCACTACCCACCTGCAACCCCGGTGACCATGAGCGCATTTCGCAAGCTTAAAGCATACGCCCTCGGTCACAACCTCGACATGGATCAGACCTCTCGCCAACTCCAAGCTGTCTCGGTTCCCGTATCGGACACTCCATGTAGGGCCTGTGCAGATCCTTGCGACGAAGGTGAGGACTTGTCGGCTCGCTCGGCCTCTTCTACGGAACCAACCACTCCTAGGTCACGATGAGTATCCCTCATTCGATGTAGACATGGAGACAGAGATGCTGGGGTCCGTCAAACCGTATGGACGTCAGGTGTGTGCACAGGTCCCTGTTCGAAGTTTCTTACGATTCACGCTCCAGCTAGGTAGTTATCTCGACTGGAACGTCAGATTGGGCCCGTGAGGTTACCAATGTCAATGGCACACTCGCGGCGCATATATACAACTTAGCCTCTTCAGGCCTCTTCGGCGGCGGCGGAAAGGACAAGGACAAGGACAAGACCAAGAAGCCACAAGA
This sequence comes from Lignosus rhinocerotis TM02, assembly GCA_000743315.1. NCBI lineage: Eukaryota > Fungi > Basidiomycota > Agaricomycetes > Polyporales > Polyporaceae > Lignosus > Lignosus rhinocerus. Next base: position 57,896 of record KN050043.1, on the reverse strand, counting down.
TAGTCCTGCTAATGGGGCACCCTCTTCTATTCCAGGGGTATTCACATCGGACCTTTCAAAAGTCAAAAGGGTCACCATCCTCAACGGAAGTCATCGCACGGTCTCTGATGACCATGCCAAAGAAACCGTACTTGTCTTTCCTGACTACAGAGTTGTGACCGAGGTTGAAGCATCTCATGCCGGAGCTGAAGACCTGTGGAACCAAGCAGTGAGTCCCTCCGTGGACCTGCACTCCGTGCCCAGCATTGTCAAGAAGACGACAGTCAAGTCGTGGATCCTACCATACACATGCGTCATCTTGCTATGTGCGTATCCGGGACTTCATTGCGCCTATCCTGTACACAGCCAATGATAGGCATGTCGCTCATTCCAGCCATATCGATCCAGGTTCACACAAACGACGCGATAACCGCTGCGCCATCGCAGCCCCGAAACTCGAACATTGTACGTCAATCCCCCTCCAGAACGCCTTCCCACCCATTCAGTCTCTCGCATTCAAACCCGCACCCTTTTCTCACCCATCTTCTTCCCCTCCCGACGCCCCTTCTTCGTCTCCGGCCCGGCAACTAACTCATCCTCTTTTCCCTCCATTCACTCAGCGTTGACCCTCGCCCTGGAGCGCGAAGGCTGGGAAGTGCACCATCAGGTCGAGGATCCGTCCATGTCTGGACCCGCGCTCGAGGACGACCCCACTCTGTCCCCCTTGGCTGCATCGACAGAGGAGCAGCACGCCGAGGTCCGCCGACGCCTCCAGCTTGTCGACGTTGCCCACGCCGAGCACAAACGCGCGCTCATCCTCTTCTGCTCCCACATCGGCGGGCACAAGTACGCTGGGAACGTCATCGTGGGTCTCCTCTCCCCGTTCATATCCCTTCCCTGGCTCCTGTCTCTGCGGGGCCCGCATGTCAGGTCTCCGCCGTCGGTCTTCGATGTGAGCTGACAGCATTTGCCACGAACAGATAAACACGCCGAGAGGCGTTTCCGTTTGGTACGGGCGGGTGACGCCGCACGAGGTGGACACGATCGTGAAGGAGACGATCATCGGGGGCAAGATCCTCCCAGCCCTCCTCCGGGGCGGGTTAAACCTGCCCCATCCCGGGCACCAGAGCCTGAATGACTGGTAGCGGAGTCCGCTCAACGCTGCCTTGCGTTCCGTGCTCTATCGCCGTAGCTCGCTTCACCGGCAGCTTGTATCCATACACGTCCATCCACATAGATTCTGTCCCGACGGGCTAGATGGCGCGCGATAATCGTCAATTCATATTCGGTTCAAATTCCTCGCCTCTATGACCGCCGTTCTGTGAGAAGCTTGCGTACAGAATACATGATGGGGGTTATTACTACACGGGCCCTATGTGCGTGTATCAGCAGGTATATATGGGCTGTATACCGTACACGCGGATGTACAACACGGGCGTATACTAAGGGGGGACGGGTGTTCCGGCGTGGTAACAGAGACTCGGCTGAGCCTTTATGTACAACACATCGACAACGTGTAAGTGATCGTGATCGCGAGGAACTTGGGACATTGAGACGGAATGGTGAGGATAAGGGGGGTGAGGGTGAGGCCAGAGGTCCATAGTATAGAGCATTCGGAGGGAACCCAACAACTTCGCATTAGGTGATGCAGCGTTCAAGTGTGCAGGATATGCGGGATGGAATAGAGTCAACAGCAACCGAGAACCGAGAAGACATTTAGAAAGCACATTGGGACGATGGACAAGTCAGAGCGGCCTTACGGGGCCAGGAGGGGGAGGAGCGAAGGGGCGCACTGTCATACGTGCATGTCATCGTCAAACCCGTCAAACGCGTCCCCGCCCCTCCTCGACCTCGCGTACCGCCCCGCGGGCGAGTCGCTGTCCACCTCGTCGTCCGTCGTCGGGTATGGACTGTCGTCCACCGGCTCCGGCTCCGGCTCCTTCAGCGCGAGCATTCCGGCGGGCGGCGCGACGATCGACTCTCCGTGGTAGGTGAACCCGCGGAAGTTCTCCTGCACGCTGTTCGTCAGCGGCGGCACGTCCGCGTCGCGCTTCTTCTTCGACTTTGCAATCTCGATTCCCTGCACCGGCGCCGGCCCTGGTCGGTCGGAGCCAAGGGGTCCGTTGGGCGTGTGCACGGTGCCGTTCACGCTCTGCGAGAGCGCAACCCAGTCGGGGGAGGGGTCCTCCTCATCCAGATCCATGTCCCCGAGGCCGACGTCGCGCATGTTCGCGGAGGTGAACTCGGGGTCGAAGTTGGCGACAGACTCGTCCGACTCGACGATGGGCTTGAAAGGAGGGGTGACCTGTTTCTTGTAGAGTGCGTCCCAGTCGATCGTCTTGAAAAACGGGTGCTCCTTCAGCTCCGCGGCATCACGCTGCGCGCCAAGACGATGCTTCGGATTCCGGTTGAGCAGCTAATGTGTCGCTTCAGCGCGTCTGACAGCGTCGGAGGTTTGAGATGTCGACATACCCCTTTGACAAACTGCTTTCCGTCCTCATTGATGACGCCTTTGGGGAATTTAATCTTGCCGAAACAAATGTTCTTGTACATCTGCTGTGTGTCCTCAGCGTAGAAAGGACTCCAGCCGCAGCACATCTCAAATAGGAGGACACCGAGACTCCAGAAGTCAACGAGTTTAGAGTATCCATGCTCATCAAGTAGGACTTCCGGAGCAAGGTACTCCGTTGTACCACAGAATGTGTTAGTGAGTTCGTCAGACCGGAGGTCCGGCTTCGACAAACCAAAGTCACAAAGCGCGACATGTCCAGTGGCATCTAAGAGAATATTCTCGGGTTTCAAATCACTGCAATGGTGTTAGTGATGACGTCCCCGTGCTGGACCCTACCGGCACACTCACCGATAGACAATGTCGTATTTATGCAGATGTTCAAGAGCGAGGATCAACTCTGCGACGTAGAACCGCGCACGCTCCTCGGTGAACCTGGTCTCCTTCTGTAGGTGCCAGAACAGTTCTCCACCACTCTTGAAGTCCGTTACAAGGTAAAGATCGGTTTCGGTTTGGAAAGAGAACTTGAGGCCGACGAGGAAGGGGCATTCCAATGAACGCTGGAGTATTTTACGTTCGCCAATTGTATGCGCTACTTCCTTCTTCTCAATGATCTCGCGCTTCGAGAGGACTTTCATGGCGTATATACGCTTTGTATCTCGTTTCCGGACTTGAAACACACGACCAAACGTCCCGCGACCGATGAGTTTGAGAAACTCGAAGTCGCGCGGGTTGAGCGCGCGCTTGGTCTGAGGATTCGACAAGCGAGTGAAACCGAGGGCGTGGGAAGAGTGGGGGTTGTGATGCGATCGAGAAAGACATGGGGGTCAGTGAATGTGATACACGACCGCGTACTGATCATGTGCTCACCTTGTTGGCCTCGAACGTAATCTGCACTCTCATCTCCCCGGTGACCACCTCGTTCTCGAACGGTTGCAGCCTAGCACACATCGCAATCCGGTCGGATTCATGCAAGTGTCACGAGCATAGGTCCAATGCATACACGAAGATTTTTGGAGGGATGAAGATGATGATCGAGGAGTGGTCAGTTTGGGAGCGCTCAAGGGGACCGTCCAGGAGACTTACTTGTACCATTGGTCGACCGTATGATCATGGACGAGAGCGGGTTTAATCTGAACGGTACCCAGGAAGGCATGCTCAGAGAGAGACCGATCATATACACTGAACGTGATGACGGATTGCTCGGACGTTACATCGCTGCCTGAGATGAGCAACCTGGGATAGCGGAGCCTACATGCATTGTACAGTACTCACAAGGACACTTCGTGTTTCCAAACCGGATTGTGCGAGGAGATGCGGGATCCGAACATTGTGCCGAGCTGCGACTTACCCGAACCTAATGACGAGGACGGCGTAGCCTGTGCACTGCTGCGCGCGCTGCCCTTGCCGTTCGCCTTGTTGCTTATCGCACCTAGGGCGGATAGCGCGGTGGATGACGAGTTGCGCGAGAGGGTGGTGGCGACGCCCTTGACCTCCTTGTCGCCCTCCTCGGTGGGATCGCGGCTGACAAATTCGTTCTGTTCGAACTGCACGACGACATACGGGCGCGAGACGGAGGAGCGGACGTTGAGACCACGAGCTTGAATGAGCTTGACATGGATTTGACCCTTGGATGGGCCCGATGTCTGCATCGATGACGATGCGGGGTTTGCAACGGAGGCGGATGCGGTCCTGCCATTGGTCTCAGGTGGAGAGGAGCCAGAAGAAGAAGAGGAGCCGGCAGAGCCAGGTTGTTTGGTGTTCTGACGCTTTGGAGGAGGTGGCTGCTGCATGTTAAAAACTGGAGCATGTAGAGAGAGGCCGGTGGTTGGAAGAGCGGAGGGAAGAGGCGTCGCGGAGGGCGTCAAGGGACCTAATTGGGGAGCAGGCTCGGGGCCATTGACGGCGGGCTGAGCTGGGCCGCCAAATATGGAGGGAGAAAGGAGATGGTGGGGCGTATTGAGCAACTGGTGGTGGTAGGTCGGGGGAGGCTGCGTCTGAGGCGCAGGAGCAGGTTGCTGGGCTTGGATGTTTGACATGAGGTCAAATGGGTTCTTGCGCTCTTGTCCATTGGGCCCCGCCCTAGGAGTCAGATCGGCGGGGTTCGAAGGCCAGAACTTTAGCATTATCGAGCGAGTCGGGACTGATGGCGAGTCGGGAGCTCGTATGGTACGGGGAAGGGAGGCGAGAGACGACGAGAGGATATGGCAGGGAATATGAAGAGAAGAGAGATACTCAAGTGTGAGGAAATATGAAGAGAAAGGACGAGCAGGGCGAGCTTCTGTTCCAAGTCGTCATCGGCTGTTACTTATGCACATGTTTGTTTCAGTATATCCGAACCCTCCTCCGCCTCACTCCACGGGGTACTTAGTGATATCGACGGCGCAACTATGTATATTGCCAAGGAGACTGGTCAACATAGACTGCAACTAGTCCTCTTTCTGCAACACAACGTCTGCACTGTCCCCGACAGCGTGGACGACCTCTGCCCGCCCTTGGCCCGACGCGGCCTCGTGCAGGTGCGAGTCGTGTGCCCGTGCCCGCACATTTTCTTCCAAGTATTCCTTGCTCCACCGCAGCGCCCGGAGGACTCCCCCGATCATGAACCCCAAAACTGTCGTTCGCCGAACGGCCGTCCAGGGCAACCGGTCTGCATCCGCACGATCATGGATGAGTACGGCCGACATAAGAGAAGAGAACAATTGCAGTGATAGCCATCCACTACTACTCACACATTCCGCTAAACAGCATCCCAGTACCCAGACCAGCCGCCACCTCCCGCCAGTCGTCTAGGCCCAGGCTGGTGCACCCTTCCTCCAGGGCGACCCATCCGGCAGCAGTCAACCCGAGCTTGGTGGCATCCGCTCCAGCCCCCTTCAGACCTCCGAGCAGGACGCGGTAGTTTTTGGACTTGTTGTAGAGATACCAGCCGCGCACGGTCTTTGGAGTGCGGTGTGCATTCTCTGCAAGAAACCTGAGAGAAGCAGCGCGAGAGCCGCGGAAGAGGCCAATGGTGATGCCAGTGAGGATGGCGGCGCCAGGAAGGAGATAATAACGTCGGGCGATGTCTATGCGGATGGCGGGCAGTTCATCGTCGTGCTCAGTCGAGGACATGGCTCGTTGTCACCGCACCCGCCCATAGTTAATCCCCTTCTTTCCCTCATGACCTCATCCTGCTTCATTAGGCAACTCTGCTCGGTTACACGGACCGTCCTAATATATACCAGCCATCGTTCCCTCTGGAGGGTCAGGTTCTGGTTGCAACATGAGATGGTATCCTACATGTGTGTTCGTTGGGAACACAGGTTACTGATTCAATACGCCTCAACATATACTTCACAGAAGAAAGCCGCACACAATGGGAGAGAAACAGGCAAAAAGCCGAGGACGAACTCAACTACTATATTCCAATGAAAAATGTTGACTTTCTTTAGTGACAACGGTGCGTCAAGTTCAGACTTGAAGGCGCCACACAAATATATATCTCGTTTGATTCAGATACGAAGAGCGCACGAGTATCGAGTCAGGCGTCAATCCGAATCAGTGTCAGTGGTACGAACAGTATTGACATTGTAGAACTCACTGTTGGCATCACAGTTTCCAGTTCAAGCAGCTCGACGTTAACGTTGACAGGGCGCATATAAGTTGTGCTACTAATTGACAAGTTAAATCACACACTCCTGACCAGTACTGGTCAGCGTGACCGGTCCCAGTGAAATGGGTGGGTATGGTATGTTAACGTTTAACTCCAAACGGCCGTGATCTCCATGACCGACGATGGGGATATGTGCACCAGGAATTCGATACAGGAAATGCCGCGAGTTACGCAGACAACCGACATGGAGACAATGGTAAGAGAGAGAGACACAGGACGATGGTCTGGTTGTGGGCAGTTTGTCCGTGTATTCGTCTGCTTGTGAGGAGCAAATTTGTTTTCTCTCGTTTTCTCGCATTTGGACTCTGTATGAAGCTGTTTGAACCGTGGCTGAGTTGGGACAAACAAGGAACCCGGACTCTCCTCCGTCCACCATCATCTATACCATGCTCGCCGCCGCCGTCGTCGTGCCCGTACAAGCTATGAGCGGGGAGGACGCTCACAGGGGACATGGCCTGTGCGCTGCTGCTGTTGGGAAACTGCTGACATAAGCATGTTCAGTTCCACTAGCCCAGAGCCCGCCCATTCTCCCCGCCATTGTACTGCTTTCACCCGTTCTATCCTCCCTGCCCTCTCTTTGGCCCGCTGTGCCCTAGTCTCGACCTAGCTCTTTCATACAGTTACAGGACATTATGTCTCAGCCGCCAATGAGCGTCATCCCTCAGGAGATGATGCACGGCGCTCAGCAGGGGACTCCTCAGCCGGTCAACTACTACTCTGACGCGAGCACTACCAACGACCTTACTGGCGGTTTGCCGATCAATCTTGACTCCTTGCGCGACGGCCCGCCAGGGAGCAAACCGTTCTATCCCTATTCAACCCTGATTCGGTACGTATGGCTCTGGTCGCCTGGTCTGCAGGACCTTTGTTCATGGATATCTCGCGTGTTGCAGGTATGCAATCAAGGGTTCACCGAACCAAAAGCTATTACTGGAGGACATCTACTATGCCATTGAGTCTCGAGTACGTGTCTCATCCCGCGTATGTGCTTGTGCCTGTGCTAAAGACACGGAGTACAGTTCCCCTACTTCCGATCGGCCCCACCCGGGTGGAAGGTTAGCTAACTGTTCTTGTCTACATCATTGTATTGCGATGCTGCCCCTTGCTGCAGCGCACAAGCACATGCATCATCAGCCTTATTGACTCGTTCGTCGTATAGAACTCCGTCCGTCACAACCTTTCCCTGAACCCTTGTTTCGAGAAGGTGCCGCGTCCCCTCACGGACCGTGGTAAAGGCTCGTACTGGACAGTCAACGACAACGTAGATCCCAGGACTGGCGTGCACAGAATCCGCAAGAAAAAGGGTAAAGGTGGTTCAAAGGGCTCTCCACCCCTCGATTCCCAGGATATCGACTACCATCCTGGCCCCGACCAACAACCTACCTTCGACCCCAACGCGCAGTTCGTACCACCACCACCGATGCCGACTGAACCAGGCCCTAGCCGACAGGTTCCACCACCGTTCCCTGCACCATACTCCCAGTGCGTGCCTCCGTTTTCTGCCTTTGGCAACACCCTCTTACCTAGACTCCCGATTTCATAGGTTTGACCCCACCTTCCCTCCACCGCCGCCGCTATTCCGACCTGACGAGCAGGTCGACCTGGACGAGCACGGGGAGATCAACTGGCACGCCCAGTGGCGAAAAGAGTTGGCGCAGCTGCAGCAGGCGACCGAGGAGCAGGAGAAGGCGGGCGCGACCCAGGACTGGTACAGAATGATGCTCATCAAGGTCCGCACTGCGATGATGACCCCGATGAGCGGAGATCCCATCCCGCCCCCGCCCCATGGGATGCCTGGACAGCCGCCAAACCCGGGCGAGGTGCCGGTTCCGGTGCCGGTGCCCATGAGAGAGCAGCAGTGATTCATGTGGTGTCGGTCTGCATGTCATTTGGGCGGAGTCGCGTTGTGTGGTGTAGTACTGCGAATTGTAGGAGGTCGCGAGGTTGGGAATGGCCTACTCATGGACCTAGCGGTTGGCTATGGTGGTTCGCTTATATGTTATTCCTCGTGCATTCTTTGTAATTAGTCATTTTCTCGGACTGCTCTGCAGTCGACGTCATGGGCTTACAAGGATTTGCACCTGTCCTTGAAACAATCATCCGTCTGAGCGCTCCGTTGACAGAATGGACGGTTAGCGCTTCGGCGAAAGTACTTCTTAACGAGTACCCTGAAGTAGTGGACTAGAGTGCACCTCTCGAGCTACATAGTCATTCATCGACGTGATGACCTCCCATGCGTACGAAGTCGCTCTAGCTGGCGCATGCTCGGCCCAAGACCTCCCAGGTCCGCTCAACCCGAGAACGGTACAGTGGGACATATTGCTGACTATGTGCTGCCCATACTAGCTGTGTTGAATCGCTTCACGCTGCACAGCGAGTCAGCGCACCAGATGCACGCGCAAGAGATCATCTTCGAGCCGGCGAACGCGGCGAGCCAACGCGACCTGGAGCCCGCGCCCGTGCTGTTGCGTGCGAGGAAAGAGCTGCTCGACCCCGAGTCGAAGTGGTGAGTTCTTGCAGGCCCGAGTCGCCGGTACAGCGACTCGTTGCTGTGGACAGCCTCGTCACAAGCTCGAGGGCACTCACGGACGGATGCTGACGACTGGTCTGTTGCGATCCTTGTAGGACGCTGTACTCGTACCTCAAGCCGGAGAGCGTCCGCGTGCACCCAGAGGCGACTGTCCGGCCATGGGCGACGTGCCAGATCGTCGGGGACGCGCTCACGTTCGCGTCTGCGCTCGGATACGTGTGCGTGCTCCTCTTCCACGGGACGTAGTGTCTCACGACTGGCTGCTGGACCTGATCGCTGGCGTGGACAGCCGCAAGTCGCAGATATTCAAACGCGGATACATCTTCCGGCGGGGGAACCTGGTCATCCAGATGTTCCAACAGGAGGAGGTCAGTCCACCACTGCCACCATCGGACGGTTGAATGGGCGTTGATTGAGTGTCTGGTGTCGTGTTCTGCGGGCTTTGCGCATGGGCGGTGCTTGCAGGAAGACAAGAGGACGGGGAAGCCGATTCCAGGCAAAGTTGACACGCTGTGGGAGGTGGAGGTGAAAACGGCTGCCCCTGTGCGGAATACACAGGAGACGCCGCTAAGCCAGTCGCTCGACGCGGTCCTCCTGGTTCAGTCACTCATGAAGGGCTTGCTTGATCTGCAACGACTAGATACCTGATTGCTTGATATGGGGGTCAATGTTTCAGCATTCGGACCCAGAATTTCCTCTGGTAGGACACTCGGAATTGTTGCGCAAGCTGAAACTGAATATTGCCGGGGACGTTACAAGCACCAAGTATGCCTACGATACAAGAGATGAATCGGTTATCAACAGCGGCTTGGCGGCTCGTTGTCCACCGCACCGTCCCGACGACCATTGTGTTTTAACAACCCTAACTCGATTGCTTTGATCTGGAGAGCCTGAATCGGTAAAGCACTTTGAGCACGACGTGACAGACGTGAATCAATATCAGGGCATACCAGATGTTTGGACATGGAACGAGCATGACCAAAGTCACCAGTAGCGAACCATAGCTAGGACAGCCGTGAGCAAAACCTCCCGCAATGATCCATAACAGATACGTACTCCAGGGTGCCCGCATGGAAGGTAGCTTCCTTTTATCTCGCCTTCTTCATCAAGCCCGAAGACGTCGTCGGTCTGGTTGATCACCTCTTCTCCCATCACTTCCTTGCTGACCTCTCGGATGCGCAAGTAGCCGGTCCTAGGGCAGTGCTCGAGTTAGAAAGCCGATCCATATCGGAGCAGTCGGACACTCACGCGAATACAACCAAGTCTGCAGGGAGCTCCGAACCATCATCGAGGACCACTGCGTTCTCCGAGAACCGTGCAAGGGAAACACCATTACGACCCTGGATTCGTCCATCCTCGATCATGTCCGCCACGCATCCTTTGTCCATCCCTGCATGTGGTCAGTCATGAGAGGGTGCCGAGCAGGCGAAGAACGCTCACAATACCCTGGCAAGAAAGAACTTAGTCACAATTGACGTCGATAAGTGCCACGAGGAACCTCACCTCCGGCCCGTTCGAGATACAGGAAGTAAATCCCTTGTCCTTCTGGTCCAAGATCCGCCTTGAGGCCGCCTTTCCGTACCTTCGTGTGCATCTCCTTGTGAAACTCGAGGCCCGCAGGCGCGGCCGCGATCATGAGTCGCTTGAGCACTAAGTATGGCAAGGACGTGAAGTTGAAATCCACCACCGAGAGCGGAAGGTCGTCCGGGAAAGAGCCATTCAGAATGCCGCGCTGATGATGGCGGGAGACGACGCATGACGAGGAGCGCTGGATCATGGTGACCGACTTCGCACCGTTGTAGGCCAAGTCCTCGCAGATGTCCATGGAGCTGCTGCCGGCGCCAACGACGATAGCCCGTTTGCCAGCGTATGCTGCACCTCCTGGAAAGCCGCCGGAATGCAGGATTTGACCGAGGAAGCTGTCCATATGGGGGATGTCCGGTATCTTAGGTTTACCTGCAGTTCCAGTCGCAAGGACGATGTGTGAGGGGCGCAATTTGACGTCAACGCCATCCCGAACGACCGTGACGTCCCAGCTCTGCGACTCAAAGTCGTAAGTAGGCGGCTGTTTGAACTCAGTCTTCATCCAAACGACCACGTCCTGGATGAATGCGTAGTGCTCGATCCAGTCCGCCATCTTATCGCGTGGCGTGAATTCGGGCCAGTTGGTCGGGTAGGGTTGATAGAGGACTGGAGATGGTAATAAGATTGACTTCTGTAGGAATGGCAGAGAGCATCTGACTCACAGCTATGATGCGTTCTTGTAGTATGGAGAGTAAGCGATGGATGCCTTCCCCTCCAAACATCGCCTATGCGGGCAGCGTGATCTATAGCGAGTGTCGGGATGTTCATCTGCTTGAACCTAGCCGCGATCTGAAGGCCGGTCTGCGCAGCGCCAACTGACTCGTAAATCAGTCAGCAAGGGTCCTTTCGATGCAACAAACGGAAGGCTGTACCAATCAATACATGAGGATTGCTCTCGACGTCATTTTTCCACTTCGCGAAGCTGTTGTTTAGTTCCTGCATGGGAATCGCTCGCGTTGCCTCCTCTCCGGCGAGGTCGTCTCTGAACCGTAAGGTGGGGAACTCTTCATGACCGACCAAGTCGACAAGTTCAGTCAGCAAGGTGTACGCCCTGAAGACGCCATCGGACCCGCGCAAAAGCCTGGCGAACGCACGGCCGTGGCCGTGTCGGCACTCGAATGTGAACGCGCATTGGACCCCAATGGTTTTTAACTGTGGCCAGGTGAAGACCTTAGGGGCAATTTCAGCTGTCTCGCTGAGGCAGACGTCGGTGATGCGTGCTCTGGCGAGGGTGTCGGACAGGTAGGCGGAGACCTTGTCGTGGCCTTCCAGGGATCGGAAGTCCCATGTGAAGACTAGGATATCTCGAAGCCAGCCGTCGGGGAGGAGCAGGCGAACAACTGTATCGCTGTCGGTGCCCGACAAGGCAGGAGCACAGAGGGAGAGCCAGTCTGAGGCAACAACGCGGGGATCGAGGGCCATGTGGATACTGGTAGAGTAGGCAGAGATCACTTCGTACTGAAGCCATAGGACACCAACCCATTGGTGCTTTTATGTGTCAACGCTTCATGCCAGACGGTGTTGCTTCGTGCGATGCTCACGGAGAATGGTGCACTGCTCGAGACTGGAGTCAAAATGAGTTTGATTCCTCAAGGACGAGGTCTACACACCTGCGTTCTTAGTCTCACATGGAAGCAGCATTCTATCACGAACTCTGGCGAGAGTGGCAGGTCAGAGTGCTCATTTGCGGGGACATGGCATTATATGGCAATGATAGTGTGAATTAGGGACTTACGTACATATGGACCCTGCCTCGTATCCGTTATGACACGTACTTGAAGTCACTTCCAACGATGAGGGTTTATGCCTCGTTTGACTCACAATACGGGCTGTCCAATGCTCAGCATCTCACAGACTCCTGGTCAACATGAGTAGTAGAGAATATTAATCTCAGCTTTCCTGCTGAACAATAAGGGTTCCACTGCTACTCCGTGTCACGTTACGTGAGGGTTTGTTCTTAGTGCACACTGCAAAGGTGCACTACACATGTGCAAGATAGGTATGGTATCCCAACTAACTCAGCACATTGGGTCGTACGTAACACCGTCTGATTTAGCCACCGTAAGTCTCTGGTAGAATCTGATCAGCTACCACATGCTCACCAGGGCCAGCTGCAAGGATGAATCGTGGAGGAGTCAAGGCTAGAGCAAGATAAACCACACCGCGTTACGTCCCGCCGTCGGTTTCATCTCCAGAATCACCCCAGTCGACCTGCTCATCGTCACCGCCATACCCAGTTAACACGCCGTCTCTCCCAGGGTCTCTCAACGCTCCCGCTTCGCGCAGCGTCTGCAGCATCGCCGCTAGCTCTTGAGGACGGCCGTCATATTCGTCATCCGTCTCTCCCTCAGCGTCCTCGTCGCCCCACGCGTCTTCATCCAATGTATCGCCGGGATCTCTACTCTCCCCAAAGTTGGCTGCAGCATGCGCATCTTCTTCTTCCTCGCTGTCTGCATATCCCCCAAGGAGAGTCATCACATTGCACTCCTCCTCCGCGCCCTCGCCATCCTCTTCGCTGCCATATCCCCCAAGCAGGCCGCCCATAGCCTTTCTCGCCTGCTTCGGGTTGAGCTTCCGCCGCTTCGGTCTATGCTCGTCCGGAGCATCGCGCACGACCGACCCCCGATCGTCGACGATGGTACCCTGGAAGGCGTCTTCTTCCCATACCTCGATGGTCGGAAACTCCACAAAATGCTTGTGTTTGAGGACGGCGCCGAGTGATTGGCTAGAGTCTAGTTTGTAGTAGCCCGAGCGGAGCAAGCGTCCAGGCTGCGGAACGTATGGGTTGCTGTTGAGCGCCGCAAGAGGGTCTAGAGGGGTGCTCATGACGCAGAGCGGAGAGGTGAAGGAGTCCGGGACGTCCTCGTCAGGGAGGACTAGAGCCTGCACCCACGTTGGAACCGCTTTGTCTCTTTTGCTCTTACCACGTTCCGTCACATGCGTCTGTATTGCAGTAAGCAAAGGTGTCTCCAGTGCAACTCGATGCACCAGGAGTGTGAACGGCGGATCCGGCGGTTGTGTCGGGGCCAGCAAGTTCCGCGGGGGGTGGATTTTGAACTCAACTGTGAGGAATGCGATTTGATTCCTAGTAGTCATGAAAATACACTTCGGCAACTGCGCACCGAGCCGAGACAGAGAACGAAGGCGTACTTGAAGTCCCACGTCGACTGGTTGAGTGTCCGCCTCTCCATCCCGTTTGGCAAGAACTCGATCTCTATGTCACGGGAATCGAGCTGCATCTTGAGCACGTCTCGCTTAGACGTCGGTTTGCCTTGCGCAACTGCACTTCCTCTACCCCGCCCGCGTCCTCGTCCTCTAGCATCTCCCCTCCCTCTACCCCTCCCAGCCCCATTAGTCGAGGTGTACCCGCCCTGTACAATCTCCCTACCCCAGTCGGCGACCCTCCGTCCGACCTCTTCAAGAAAAGTATAGTCGTTCATGAGCGTCATATACCTGTATTGATTGATCGGCACGTATGCGGCCTTGTTGCGGATGCCAGAGCAGCCATCTCCTAGGGTTTTGTGTTTGGTGGAGCATGGAAATGAGCAGGTGCGGATATGACAGCGAGGACAAGTGTATATGGCGGCGTTGGCCTGGCAAACGATGCATATAGGAGATTGTCGTTGCGTTGCAGCCACAGAGCTCTCCGCATCGGAGACATCCAGTGCGCCCTTAACATGGTCAGCGGCGTTCATGGCGTGGAGAAGTAGAAAGGGTATTCGGCGTCTACCGAACATTCACGAAGTGAGGCGCGCGGGACGCGGGGTGATCTCTGTCTATGATCTTGCCACATTGTCGACATCTTTCTGCCGTAAATCATGAGATACACGAAGGATGCATTGGGTTGAGCGACTTTTACATAGAAACAGTTGCTATACATCTACGACCATGCAACAAGGGTGACAGGGTATAATAGATTAGATGTCATCCATTCCAAAGTCAATCTCTACCTTCTCGCCAGGCCTGAATGCAGGCAGGCCTCATTACAGACGCGAAGATCAGTGACAGACCCCTTAGAGACTCTTCAGACAGTGACATACCTCTGTACGGGCAGCTTGAGCACCGGAATGCATCCCCAAGATAGCAATTCCCACAGCTACTCGTCGCCTTTGGGGCGGCGGCAGCGGCCGTGACGAGCCTTTCCTTCTCGCTCTGCGAGACCTCCACGGTTTGCCCGTCCTGGGCACCGTCAAGCAACACGACCTTGCTTCGTGCAAGCTCCTCCGCTTCGAGCTCCGCGAGACCGCACGTGCAATTCTTGCATGCCTTCTTGCGCCGTGGTGCACCGCGCACTGCAGGCTCGCACGCCGCTGGCCGCTCGCGGTCTGCAGCCGTCAGGAGGCTCTCTGCGTCGATGGATGGGGTGGAGGGTGCGTTAAGCGTCCAGAGAGCTTTCTTGGATGCCTTGCGCTCTGGATCTGCCTTCCGCCGTAGTGGGAGGGCCGTTACTGTTACGGGCGCGAAGTTGAGGGAAACAGCCGTGCCCGTAGAGTGTGCAGGCTTTTGTGCAACGAGTGTGCCTTCCTGTGTAGCACTGAGAACCGTGAATCCGGCGAGCGTCAAGTCCGAGGGGAGTGTGGGGAGGGAGGAGGCGAGGTTCAGGAGGTGGAGAGTTCCCAGGTGTTCCAAACCACGCAGGAGCTGATTGAGCAGCTCAGGGATTCTCGGCGCGAGATTTTCGTACTCGGGTGGAGACAGGGTGACATGGACGGTTGAGAATGTGGAGGAAGGAAGAGTTGTGGCTGGAAGTGATTGAGAGCAGCTCCGCGTTTCGAATAACAGTGATTATGCGCACCTCCGTCGAGCAACCTATCAACCATATGCCTCTCGACCTGTCGCGACTCCTCTAGAGAGGTAATCAAAGACTGATACTTTCCGTCCTGTGCCGTTGCGGGAGATCCAATGGCGAGCGCAGGACCCTGCGGAGGGACGGCGGCGACGAGGTTGGGTTTCTCCTGACTAGGAGCTTGCACCTGACTTGAAGTGGGTGCAACGTACACCGCAGTAGGAGCCATTGTGTTTGTGTGGATGGTTGAGAATGAGTGGAAGTCGTCTGTGGGAGACGATGAGGAGATAGGCTATTTGAATGCAGAGCCCGAGGATGCTTAGATGAGAGTTTTCGGAGAGGTTGTCTTAGTAAATCCCTTAGGCGCCCATTTCCATGCTCAAGTCATTTTGATCTCATCTGGTCACACTTTGGAGTCATCGCATTCCGGCCCGACTCTCCCCGTGTCTTTTGGTCCACTCACAGCGTCCTCATTTCCGCACTCGGTCAAAATCGCAACAGTCGGCCGACTTCGCGTGTAGTAGACTCCAGACAAGCTTTTAGCGGTGTGGAGACCGTCATCTGGACCGTTGTAGCCATCATGATCAATACAGCAAATGCGGTCGAGTGACTCGAGTCGCCTAAAGCTTCCAGACCGAGTCTCCGTCGTACCCCAGCTCTCCAAGTGCCCCACCGACTTGTCCTTGTGAGAAATTCCGACCAAGTGGCCCGGCAATGGCTGCAACCATTCTATTATGGGGAACGGGGGTCGTACCATCAGCCTATGTCTATCTGACTAAATTCGTGGGTGACGTACGAGTCTGGTCCGCACACGAGGAACATAACCTTCTTGCCGTCCCCATCTTTTTGAGGCCGTGACTTCGCCGACGCGCCAAAAAGAGCCCGCCACCAGCTTCTGTTCTCCGGGTCTGTCGCACGCTCAATTGCTTCCTTGTTAATCCGACCCACAGTGAGCGACGAGGAAGGCACCGCCGGATGTCTGGGGCCATCGGAGGAGTCCACGAAGAGGGAAAGTTTGAGCAAATCAGGATGCGCCTGAGAGTATGCTATAAGAGGCTGTAGAATCTCTGTGGGCGGCAGCTCTATCGCCCGGCGAGAGGAATGCAACAATATGAAACGTGTCCTCTGGTATGGTGCAGGTGAGTTCAGCAGCTCTTTGTGGCAACAATATGAAACGTGTCCTCGGGTATGGTGCAGATGAGTTCAGCAGCTCCTTGTGAAGGAGCTGATAGAAGGGGGGGATTCCTGTTCCCCCT
>KN050043.1:573-41346 GCA_000743315.1 Lignosus rhinocerotis TM02 | reverse complement strand
AGGAGTCCACGAAGAGGGAAAGTTTGAGCAAATCAGGATGCGCCTGAGAGTATGCTATAAGAGGCTGTAGAATCTCTGTGGGCGGCAGCTCTATCGCCCGGCGAGAGGAATGCAACAATATGAAACGTGTCCTCTGGTATGGTGCAGGTGAGTTCAGCAGCTCTTTGTGGAGGAGCTGATAGAAGGGGGTGATTCCTGTTCCCCCTGATATCTATATCTTTGTCAGAAGACGATGGTGCAAAGCACAGAAAGCGCACCATGACGACCTCATCAAACTCTCCTTCTTTCCATGGCCACGTCTTGAGTGGACCACGGATCTCTATCCTGTCTCCGCTTTTCTTGGAGTGCAGCCAACGACCAACTTCTCCGTTCTCGTACTTTTTGATCCAGAACTTCATTCGTCCCTCGCTATCTATGCCCTCTAGTGGAGTGAATGGACGTTCCACCTGGATGTCATCGTCCTTGATATACACTGACCAGATAGGCTGGAATGCAGCTTGGGGATGTCATCGTCCTTGATATATACTGACCAGATGTGCTGGAATGCAGCTTGTTCGAGAGGTGGGATGGAGTGACGAGGCACAGTGAGGGTCATAAGACGCGTGTTGGGATCCTGACATGGTTCTGTCGAAGCAACGGTAACAGGTGTAAAATGGGAAGGGGACAAGAGATCACCCTTCTTAGTGGGGGCTGCTCTAGAGGGATCTGGCCAGAAGAGATAGGATGCTACGACGGCGGTGCTGCCGAAGCCAACAAGAAGAGCTGTTGAGCCAAATTTTGACGAAACTCCTGTTGTAGATAGAAGCATGTGACCATGTTTTCTGAGAAAGCGGGGGCTATCAGGACGACAAATAGTAGAGCGGGAGGCAAGACGCAACATTGTCAACTTTATGACATTGAGCTGTGTTCAGTTCCCATTTGGCAAGATCACCGTAGCTTACGTCATAACACAAGTAGGCGCTCGCAGGGATGTGAGGTTCGAATTGAGCAGGCGAGCGGGGGTTGATCTTCATACGATACGACCACTAACCTAGACCGTCTGCTGCGCAGGCTACACTATTTCCCACAACCTACGCTACTATTCAATTTAATTATGAACGACTCAAACGAGCATCGCTTTGTATCCGGCCTCGACACTAACCACTCCGACTTTCCTAACAGTGGCTCATCCTACGTCCGCTCCTTGCGCCTCTCACACTATCTGCCTACTAGCACATCCCCAGGGCCTAGCACTCAATTCAACCACCCTGTCGACCCTCAACATGCCTCCGGTGCCCAGATGTTTGTCCCTGCCCTTGAGTTCTGTGTACCTCTCCTTCCAAAGGTGGCCGGACTCCTTCCCGACTTCCAGTCGAATGCACCTATCCTACCATCAGGAAATCAACCATTGTATAGGTCATTCATTGAGGAAGCTGCGAGGTGTGCAACTAGCAAAGGTGTCCACTCTCAGCGAAGTGCTTCTATGTCTGTTCCGGTCTCTGCCGCCGTCGCAATCCCAGTCACATTCGCGGCCTCTATCCCAGTCGTGACCCCAGTCCAAATCGCGCTTCCGGACCATTCTTGTACCTTTCGACCTTCCGTTGCATCGGCGGAGACATTATCAGACAGTTTCTCGACTTCGTCGCAACTGGAAGCCGGCATTGTCGAACAAGGGACTCCTGCCATGTCGCTTGAGGATATCTGTTACGTCGAGTCTCCCACTCTTCACAGCTCGGCTTTCCCCCCGCCCATCGTTGCATTCAACAGCCCTGATTTATTGGGTACAGCTCGGGCATCTAGCATCTCCCCTAAATACCCGCTATGTGCCCCTGACTACCTCAACTCTGCGCCGATCTGGAGTCTGCCATCATCCATCACATCCTTGTCCTGCAGCAGCCTGGCTGGCCCTGAGGACAACGTCCTGCCGTCTCTCTCTTCGACCAAGTTGTTGTTTCGCGAACGCTCGCCATTCTCACCTAGTCCCTCATCCATACCCGACGCGTTAAGTCCTACATCAATCTCCTCTCCTCCAATCGGCATCTACGCAGACGTCAACATGCGCGAAATGACACTGGCGTCACGTTCTCCCCAGCTCTGTGTCAATCCTGCCGATGTCATGACAGATAGTCTCCGAATGCCTACCCCCAGTTTGGACTTGTCTGATTCTCCACAAATAGAGCAAGACTCGACTGTCGACGTCGTTGAAGCTGTCCCTAGCCCTCGAGAACTCTCGCCTGCACCAGACTATACTGTAGACTTTCCCGACGAAGCTGTCATGGACCAACAGTTCCCTGAAGAAGCCATCTCTGCCATTGTGTCAGTCCTGAAGTCTTCTGCCGTTCAAGGAGTCAAGTCCAACGAGATCTCGAAAGCCTCTGAGAACGCTCTTCCGCCGAACGCTTTCACTCTTGAGAAATGTGAAGTAGTCGCTCCTCAGCCAGTATATCCTCAGTTTGGCCATGTCTATCCCGGCAACGATCTCGGCATCCTTCATCGTAATCCACCTGACGTTGCTGCTGGAGGCTATGGTGTACCTGGTCCCAACTCCCATCCTGGCAAGAGGGTCCCTTTGGCGGAAATACGCCTTCCTCAACCGTACTACACTGGACCTCCGTACGCGCAGTACCCTCTGACTGACTATGCGCCCGTGGAGACATACAGCTTTACTGCTCCTCCTCCAGCGTATCAACAAGAACCAGTCGCCGCACCTCAAAGTCCGGTGTTGAACGCACACGTGGGGATATCTCTCGAGGACATCAGGCAACGTGCGGAGGAGTACCGCAGAAGGCACCACGGCGCTGAACTGGATAAGACCTTCCTGCAATGTTTCGCAGGGCGGCTGAGCGCGCGGGGAGAGCTGCTGGAGGACTACCGCTGCTACGTTACCGGTTGCGAGCAGCGGAACAAGCGGCGAGACCACATCCTCGTGCATGTGGGCTCACATGTCGAGCACCGGCCTTGGTCGTGTCGCCACTGGTACGCCTTCATCTTCATCTTCCACCGCTTGTGAATTGAAGACTGAGCAAGACGGCGCTGTTGCAGTGGAATGAAGTTCTTGCGTAAGAATGAATGCAAGCGACACGAGTCCAGTCACGAAGGCCTCAAGCCGTATTCGTGTCATATATGCGCCCCCTTCCAAGCGAGAAGCTTCGTGCGGCAAGATCTCCTCAAGAGACATCTGCGCGTCACACATGGCATGCACAATATGGGGCGGAAGAAGAGGGCGACTGTCAAGAGCAACGATGAAGACTATTGGCCTTGATCGATTGATCGCGCACGCTGGGCGCGAAGGGGCCAAGCAGAGTCAGTAATGCCAAAGTTATGTTGATGTATTTAGGGAAATACAAAGAGCTTCATGGACCGTATATCACGTTTACATGGCTGGTTCTGATAACAATGAGACATAATCATGCCTAAGAAAACCATCGACCCTTGAGAAAAGCTATCGTACACACTCAATTGACCTGCTTCAGAATGCGTCAAAACGAGGGCAACGGTGGTTGTAGGATTGCCCATTGAGGGACTCACCCGTAATCATCATCAAATATAGACTACAACCTCAGAGTTCGAGAGCAGCGGTCGGCACACTACCGGGGCCGCCGAAACTCTCACTCCAGTCATCCTCTTCAGCGATGTTTTCAACCGTGGGAGTAGGTTTCGCATCTGGCGGCTCATGTGAGAAGCGGAACATGCTGGCGGGAAGTGACTGCGTTGCCACTCCACGGCTTGCGTTCCTCCTCAATGGCCGAATAGCTCGTTTGGCCTTCTCCTCCTTGAACTTTGCAGCAGCCTCCCGCTTGGCACGGATCGCCGACGCGCTCGCGTCGTTGTCATCCTCGTCCGAGCTCAAGTCGATGTCACTGTCGAGCAGCTCGACGTCGACGTCGCTGTCATCCCCTGGACCGGCGCGCTTGGGGCGTTGCTGGGGAGAGGAGGGAACGGAAGAGGAGCCTTTCTTGTTCTTGGAGGCACTCTGGGCGAGGCTCACGCGTACTGCATCGTTGTGGGAGATGAAAGAGGGCGTTTGGGTGAAGGGGAGCCGTTTGGTCGCGAATGAGGGGTCTGCGGGGACGGAGACGGTGCGTTGAAAGCCTTCGGTCACACCTAGTAGCAACAAGAAAGAAGGAGACGCGTCAGACGCGTCAGACGCGTCCAATAGGCGGGGAGAGGGCGGGATGGGTGGGATGGAGGGATGAGAAGACGTACTCTTTCGGACGCGCAAACCGACGTTGCGGAGCTGCGCAAGGGTGTCTTCGTCGATGCTTGAATCATGTATCAGCATCATAGGTGTCTACAAATTTGTGGAGGGGGTACTAAGTGAATGGCTTGGTCGCGGCCTGTTCCGATGGTATCGTTCCGTTCGTAGTCTGTGTTGGTTTAGTCAGTGAGCTCATGTGGTATCTGACACGCTCACCATCATTGTAGAGCGTGATGACAGTAGAGAGGTGAGATATAGTCAGCTCGATGGTGTGAAGCAAGGGCGGGTTGATGGTAATGGCTAAAAAGCTGAAGTCTCTACGCTACCGCAGCTCAAACTCTGTGCGTGAAGGTGCGTGACCGTGAAAGGCGCGCACGTGAGACCTTGATGATGCTGCTTGAGCGTGCCATTGGGCTGTCGTACTATGGCACTACACGGGTCATAAGTAGGTATTCCTCAGTTCCTCTCACTCTGCAGTCCTCCAGGGGCACTGGTTTCCTACTCCACACGGCTTCATCTTGCACTCCCTTACTGGAACGATACTCCGTTACCCCGTCTGGACACTGGCCGCAATGGAGGTCCTCCACCCGGATATCAACGTTCGGATTGAGGGCCGTTGTGCCATGCGTGGGTCCTGTGGACCCAAGATCATGTTCGGGAAGCCGTTACCATGCCCATATGATGGACACCCATCCGAGGTAAGCCTGGTTGGGTGAAGGACACCTGTTCTAAGTCTCACACAAAGACCAAAGGACGATCTTGACCGCGAGCTCCTCACCGCCCTTTGTGGAGATGACTTCGCATATGGACCTACCTGCTGCACAACAGGCCAGTTGGAGACGCTGCGAGATAACCTTGGAGTAGCCGAGAACCTCATTTCTTCATGTCCCGCCTGCCGGAACAACTTCCGCAAGTTCTGGTGCTCCTTTACCTGTTCGCCCAACCAAGGCGACTTCATCAACATCACCTCCACGCAGACGTCGTCCACTGACGAGACTGCCGTGAAGTCAGTAGACTTCTTTGTGTCAAAGGAGTTTGGCGAAGGTTTCTTCAATAGCTGCAAGGAAATCAAGATGGGTGCTACCAATGGGTATGCCATGGACCTCCTGGGCGGTGGTGCGAAGGACTACCACACCTTCTTTACGTTCATGGGTGAGGAGAAGGACATGGGCAGTCCCTTCACCATCAACTTTCCTCCATCCCCACCTCCAGAGTTCTCCTCGCTCAACGTAACCGCCCGAAATTGTTATGACAGCGATTTGGGCAGCAAGTGCACCTGCATAGACTGTGCAAACGTCTGTCAAGCACTACCAGAGATACTCCCACCTAATACCGGGCCAACATGTCATGTCGGATTCCTCTCCTGTCTCTCCTTCATACTCCTCATTGCATATGGCCTCGCGGTCATCTCCTTCCTCCTTGGATACGGTTTACAAGTGACGCTGCGTAGACGACGAGAGAAGTCGTACGAACGCGTAGCGCTCTCCACAGACACGGACTCGCAACACCTCATCTCTCCGCGGTCACACACACGGGGTCTTGTAGGCGCCTCTTCTTTGGCCCCTTATGCTGATGGTGAGGACTCGACCGGCACTCAGTCAGAGTCGCGCCGTCTGGGACGTGGAGCGTCCCTACTCGATCCCATCGAGACTGTACAACCTCGCCATTACAAGTTGAACAACGTCCTACGGCGCGGCTTCTACAGGCTCGGTCTTTTCGCGTCCACGTATCCATGGCTCAATTTCACGCTCATATTTGCCCTCGTCGGTCTGCTGAATTTGGGGTGGAAGAGGTTCGAAGTGGAGACAGACCCCGTCCGCCTATGGGTCGCTCCTGACTCCGAGAGCAAGCTTCAGAAGGAATTCTTTGACGAGCACTTCGGGCCTTTCTACCGCGTCGAACAGGTCTTCGTCACCTCGTACAATGGCATGTCTCCAAGCGATAAAGAGCCAGTTCTATCATGGGATCATCTCCAGTATTGGGCGGACGTGGAAGACGACATCCGTAACCTGCGTTCTCTCCCTAGCGGGTACTCGCTCTCTGACGTATGCCTTAAGCCTGCTGGACCAGATGGGGCCTGCGTCGTACAATCCGTCATGGCTTGGTTCGGTAACGATCTCTATTCCTACGACCCAGAGACGTGGGCTCCGCATCTGGTCAGGTGCGCGGAGCAGCCAGTAAACTGTCTCCCCGACTTTCAGCAGCCACTTGCACCACAAATGGTATTGGGCGCGGTTCCTGGGGATGAAGATGGGAAGGAGAAATATCTGAATGCGAAGGCACTGGTTGTAACCTATGTGATACCAGACTCATTGGATACCGCAGAGCAAGCAAAGGCGATCGAGTGGGAGTATGCCTTGCGTAATTTTCTAGAGGACCTCAGCAGGAAGGCTCCGCAAGAGGCCGGTTTGGAGATCGCCTGGTCCACAGGAGTATCTCTCGAGGAAGAGATCAACAAAAGCACCAATACGGATATCAAGATTGTAGTCCTCTCCTACGTTGCTATGTTCTTTTACGTCGCGCTTACTCTGGGCAATGGGTCCGGAGTACGTGACGAAGAGGGGCTGTGGGCATGCCTCTCACAATGGGCTCGAAACTTCCCCAAGTTTTTCTCACAGCCGTCCGCATCCTCCACGCTCTCGCTAGATTCCCGCCTCGCCCCCACCATCCTTCCACGTCTCCCGCGGGGCCTCTTCGTTGGCTCGAAGTTTACCCTAGGTCTCTTCGGCATCGCGCTCGTCATTCTCTCCGTCTCGTCCTCCGTTGGCCTTTTCTCGCTTCTTGGCGTGAAGGTTACGCTCATCATCGCCGAAGTGATACCGTTCCTTGTCCTTGCCGTAGGGGTTGACAACGTCTTCATCCTTGTGCATGAACTCGACAGGCAGAATTTCCTCCATGGCCCGAATGCGACATCATCTATCACTCCCACATGGACGTACTCAGACACACCTATGAGTCCCACCCAGTCACGCACACGGTCCGGGCATGATTCGCAGTTCGACCACGAACGCGATCAATCCCTCGACGCTGGTTCTACTCCCCAGTACCTCAGTGCTGAGGAGCGTGTCGCTAGGACGCTTGCCAAGATGGGCCCGTCGATCTTGTTAAGTACAGTGACTGAGACGACAGCATTTGCACTTGGTGCACTTGTCCCAATGCCGGCTGTGCGGAACTTTGCGCTATACGCGGCAGGCAGCGTGTTCTTGAATGCGCTACTGCAGATAACGGTGTTTGTGAGTGCGTTGGTCGTAGATTTGAAGCGTGTCGAGGTGAGTGACAGAAGATCTCAACGGAGCAATGAATGCTTGGCTAATATATCGCAAAGTCAAACCGTGTAGATTGCTTCCCTTGTGTTAGGTTGCCGCCTCGTATTGCACTGCTTGAGGCGCCACCAACAGGAAGTGGCCTCAGTTTCCTTGCACGGGTCATCAGAAAGTATTACGCTCCACTCCTGCTCAAACCGCTTGTCAAAGTTATAGTACTTCTCACCTTCGGTGGGATGTTGGTTGCCTCGGTCATTTCAATTCAACACATTAAGCTTGGGTTCGGTGAGTCCTAGTATATCTGACTGTTACGGTCCTCTGATGTGCCAGGATTACAGACCAACGCCTAGCTTTCCCATCTGAGTCGTATTTGATCCCGTATTTCGACAGCGTTGATGCATACCTGGATATTGGTCCGCCTGTGTATTTCGTCGTCTATGATGTCGATGTCGCGCACCGCCGAGGTCAACAGAAGCTTTGTGGTCGCTTCACGACCTGTGAGCCTTTCTCCGTCGCAAACGTTCTCGAGCTCGAACGCGGGCGCACAGATGTTTCGTACATCTCGCAACCTGCGGCCCCGTGGATCGACGACTTCTTCAATTGGCTTGACCCTAACAAGGACAAGTGCTGCCGCATCCGAAACAGCGATCCAACGACGTTCTGTGGCTCGGGCGAGTCTCCACGGCGCTGTCACGTATGCTATAAGGACCACGAGCCGGCATGGAATATTACCATGCTTGGTCTGCCTGAGGGCGAGGAGTTCATGATGTATCTCCGCCAATGGCTGATCTCGTCAACCGATGAGGAGTGCCCCCTTGCCGGCAAGGCGTCCTACGGGGACGCTCTCGCGCTATCCGAGGATGGCACAGAGGTCGTCGCATCACATTTCCGTACATTCCACAGCCCCCTCAAGTCCCAAGCCGACCTCATCAACTCGTTCGCTGCTGCCCACCGTGTCGCAGACGATCTCGCTGCTGCCACTGGCGCTAAGGTGTTCCCGTACTCCCTTCACTACGTCTTCTTCGACCAGTTCGCGCACATCATCCCCATCACGGAGCAGATCCTGGGGCTCGGGCTTGCAGCCGTCCTTCTCGTCACCGCCCTCCTCCTGGGCTCGTGGCGCACCGGCACGATCGTGACGAGCGTCGTCGCGCTAACGGTTGTCACGGTCATGGGTGTCATGGGCGTGTGGGGCATTGACCTAAATGCGATCAGCTTGGTCAACCTCGTTATCTCCCTCGGCATCGCTGTCGAGTTCTGTGCGCATGTTGCTAGGGCGTTCATGAGTGCAGGGTCGGGCTTGCCTGTGGATCATCCAGCGGGTCAGAAGGAGCGCGACGAACGCATGTGGATCGCTCTTGTCGACGTTGGGCCTTCTGTAAGCGTTCTGGATCTGCAACAGACATGAGGACCGGCCACTAACATTGATCTGACCATAGGTACTCTCCGGCATCACGTTTACAAAACTCATTGGAATGTGTGTTCTTGCCCTCACCCGCTCGAAATTCTTGGAGGTGAGTGCTTTCAGTGTTCATTGCTAAACACACAACTCACGCGATCGTAGATATACTATTTCCGTATGTGGATCACACTCATAATCTCCGGCGCACTGCACGGGCTTGTCCTTCTCCCGGTGGTCCTCAGCCTTGCTGGCGGTTCAGGATTCCCACAGCAGGAGGCCGACGAAGAATGGATGTCCCACGCGATCCGTAACGATTACGAGTATACGTGAGTTTCATGGCAGTATTACAAGCGATAAAGTTCTCAATGAGGCACCGACTTCGGTGTGTACATGCAGGCCTTTCCTGGCGGATGACGACTCCGCCATGAGCGACTAATCTCATCTCACTTGTCAATATATACTTTTAGCATAGCGCAACGGTATACTGAACGTTTTTACATGGCATTCTGCAAGAGCTAGCTTGACTTGTAAAACATATGAACAAGGCGGCATATTGCAACGCATTAGTCCCTGGGCGATCGGGACCTGCTATCTCGGATGTCGTCACGGCTGTAGCTTCTCCTGGCTCGACTCGGGGAGCGTGAGCGGCTCCTGCTACGAGAGTATGCAGAAGACGTGTAGTACGAGCGCGAACGAGAACGTGTACGAGAACGAGGGGAAAGAGAGCGTGTACGCGACCGACTGGATGCCACAGAGTAACTTCTGGAGCGACCACGGTAGCCATTGCCTCCACGTTCGTAGCTGGGCGAGCGTCGTCTCGGTCCAAGGCGGTCACCCCCACGACGAATGGGAGACCGGGACCGAGAGCGCGAACGGGAGTAGCGTCGATCGCGGTACGAGTTGCGTGGTGGAGGACGGCGGCCTCCAGGTGGCGGCCGACGGTAGTTGTCGTTGAAGCGTGAGTCATAGCCGCGGCGGCCGCCTCGAGGTGGTGGCGAACGGGAACGCGACAAGGAGCGAGAGATGGACTTGGCGCCGCGACCGTAACGGGAGACGCGGGGAGGTGGGCGGGGAGAGCGGGAGCGGGAACGAGAGCGCACAGGGAGGTCGGAAAGTTCGACTTTGACAATCGCACCATCAAGTTGTCCACCATCCATATGTGAGACGGCTTTTTGTGCAGCTGAGGAGCTGGTGTACTCAAGGGCGGCCTTGCCTCTGTTCTGACCGGCTGTGACGACATGAGATGAGGATTTCAAAGGGGGTTTAGGACGCGTATATACTCACATTTGCCGTAAAGGGGTAGGTCAACTTTTATGATTTCCCCGTAGAAACCGAAGATTGTTTGCAGGTGGGCCTCAACAACGTTGCGGGTGAGGTTCGTTACGATGACTACTTTTGCGAGGGAGTTTGTGGGTGGAGACCCACTGTCCATGTCGACATCTTCGTCTCTGAGTGGACGCGGTGAAAGAGATCTACCTCGAGTAGACATCAGGAAACGTGGAGGTGTAGGGATTGAGTAGAACGGAGTGGGTGGCGAGCAAGACTGCCCAACACAGGTGCAATCACGCTCTACAGTTGGTCATGGTTTCGTCACGTCTATGTCACGAGAGTGTCACGAGGCCCAACCTGCCAGAGATTGGTCAGGCCTTTGGTCTTAGTACTTATTAGTACCGATCTGTGTGTCCCAAGTCTCTCAGACTTGAGCTTGAGTTTTGAAGCTTTAGTCCTGATCGGATCCCCGAATTGTGTTTCTTCGCGATGTCGGACGCAGCTGGACCCTCAATAGCAAAATCAGCCAAGAACGCGACGAAACCGCGCAAGAGGTTTGTAGGAACAAATTCCGCGACACCCTCCAAACCTGGCTATTCTCCTGGAGTTGCGAACCAAATCCCACCAGACATCCTCAACGATGCGCAAATGAATGCAGCTATCAAACAGCTACCATCCAACTACTCCTTTGAGATACACAAGACTATTCACCATGTTCGGAAAAATCAGGCAAAGATGGTTGCCCTCCAGATGCCCGAGGGTCTTCAAATGTTTGCCTGTACAATCGCAGACATCATCGAACGGTATGTCTGCTTATCTGATATATGGCACTCCATCTGACTGACTATCATGCAGCTTCACAGATGCTCTGACAGTAATAATGGGGGATGTCACATACGGAGCATGCTGCATCGACGACTACAGCGCTGTTGCCTTGGGATGTGACATGCTCGTGCACTATGGACACAGCTGCCTTGGTACGTAGAGGCGCTGTATGATTGATAATTTATGTTGATCTGTCCCCCTAGTCCCAATCGACCAGACAACGATCAAGACACTGTATGTTTTCGTCGAGATCGCGATCGATTCTTCACATCTCGTACAAACCATACGGCTCAATTTCCCAAACCATAGACAACAATTCCACGACTGTCTGCTTGGTTTCGAAGACGAACGTTCGCCAGTACCGACTGGGCAAATCCTCAATGGTGGAGGCCATCTACGAATAGAGGGCCCTTCGCACAATGGCCATTCAGACAACTCTACTCCGAATACCGAATGTTTCGTTCCTGATTCCTCCACCTCTCACGAACTCACCCGTTTGGCGCTAGTATCAACAATACAGTTCGTCTCGGCGTTGTCTTATCTGAAGGACGAGTTGTCCAGTGAATGTCCTGATGCGGAGGCTCCCTCATTGCCTGCTGGTTTGATTGATAGCCCCACTCAAGGTTCGGGTAACCCGGCTGGGGTCGTAGGGAAACCTCGATTGTGGACAGGAAAATACGATGTCTCAATACCCCGATCTAAACCATTGTCCCCGGGAGAAATCCTTGGATGCACTGCGCCTCAACTGAACGACGTCGACGCGCTACTGTGGGTTCTTCCCGCGCAACCTCCTGAATTTTACTTTGATTGACTGGGATTCATCAGGTACCTCGGCGATGGTCGTTTCCACCTCGAGTCCATCATGATTGCAAACCCCACAATCCCAGCATTCCGCTACGACCCCTACTCTAAAAAGTTTACAAGGGAAAGATATGACCATGTCGAGATGCGCACCATGCGCGACCAAGCAGTCCAGGCAGCTCGACGCAGTATAAGAAGCTATCCATCTACCTCTCGCGTTCCTCCTCCTTCGTCTGAAACACCTACTTGGGGCGTCATCCTCGGCACCCTCGGCCGTCAGGGTAGCTTGAAGCAGCTTCGTGCAATCACACAACAGCTCGTGGGGGCTGCTAATCCAATACCGTACATGCCGATCTTACTCTCCGAGCTCTCTCCTGCAAAGCTGGCGCTCTTCAACCCGCACATAGCGGCGTTCGTGCAGACATCATGCCCCCGGTTGTCAATCGACTGGGGCTACGCATTTGAACGGCCACTACTAAGCCCATACGAGACAGCTGTGGCGGTTGGCAAAGCCGTTGGGTGGATGGGAGACTGCGAGGGAGATGCGAAAGAACGTGCACGAAAGGGTGGAGTCTATCCGATGGACTTTTACTCTGCGGGAAGTCCATGGGCTGTGGCGAGAACGAAGGCGATGTACTAATTCAACTTGTTTCCATGTGCCTGCAATTGTGCTTCAAGAGGTATCATTACACTTGGAATGTAGCGCTATTTACGACTGATACTGTATGCATTTTCTACCGCGCATTATAAATCCAGACAGACGGAGGTCTCTTCAGGCTCTGCATAATCAGATCACATCAGTTCATCTATACAGGGGATTCATGCCTGAGCGGCTTCTAGGCATACATAGCTTTACAGCGACAAGGCAACAAGGGTCGTGCAGTGTCGTACATCGCGAATGTCGTGAGAGTATTATACACTATCAAAAGCTAATCAGCTGTATCATTCCAATTTTGAAGGATACTAGACTTACCCATAAGCGTACTCGACTTCGTCCACACCACCACCCGACTGGAATGGCCCAGAAGGTTCTTTAGGCATCGGTCCGAGCTCCTCGTCGTCGTGGTTGTCGTCTATGGCAGTGCCATCGTCTAGCTCGAAGGGCATGACAGGCCGAAGACTCCCACTTCCTGAGCTCGACCGGCGACCATGAGCAGGCGACTTCGTCAGCGCAGCCATCGTCTTTGGGCTCATGTGCTGTCCCAATGCGCTGTGTTGAGCATGCGACGCAGGAGCAGACAGAAGGAAACAGTTCGCCTACCTCCCAATTGTTGATGTTCTCGTCAGGCACACCCCTCGACTTGCCTACGTCCAGGCGCGACTCATCATTCAGCTCCCCAATGGAAACTATGCTTTCGCTATCGCTGATGCTGTCCGCGATGTCGTGCACGAGCTCCGGCAGGCGCGCCCACGCAGAGGAGCCTTGCGAATTCGGGTCCGAGTGCTCGTCGGACCATCGGAGGTACTCCTCGTATTCTTCTTCGAACGCGATGTCCTCCGTGACGTACGGCAGAAAGATTGACTGTTCGGTCGTCTGCGCGCGCAGCGGCGGGAAAACGTCCGCGTCGACCGTGTTCGGAGTCTGTACAGGACGCAGCATGCCCGAAAGTTCCGGTCCGGGGTGCAGCCCCTCGAGATGATATGAGATGCTCGCGGCACGCCGGTGCGCACTTGAGTGCGTGGCGGCCTGAACGCCGTACCGCTTGCTATTGTCTGGGGATTAGGGGTGGTATGCGTCAATTTGGCGAGCGAACGACGAGTAGCAGGCCGGAAGGCGGGGCAAAGCTACGTACAGAACTTGACCAAGTGGCGGAGCGCTTGCTCTTGCGCCTACTTATGAGGTAAGGAACTGTCATTTAGAAAGCGATTCGTGACTGACCTGCGCGTCATACACGTCGTCGACCTCGATGCCTGTCAGCCATTCATCCCGGAGGTCGGGCCTGCAGTTCAGATAGATTGCCGTGATGACCTGCATGTTCGCTTATGTAATGTCAAAACCCGTAACTTGCCGACCCGAAATGAGCAACGAAGCTCACACTGCCGCCATTTCCGACCACAGAATGGAACTTGGCTCTTGATCAGCTTGAGGACATGCAGCTGCAGCATGGGGTGCTGCACCTTCAATATCCGCTTCAAGACCGCCTGTGATGCCCACACGCCTCCGGTCAGCCATCCGACAACGTTCACATTAAGAACCACCAGATGAAAGAGCACAGAGTACTCACGGAGCTCTTGTATTGCACAAGCATACGGATGCGATGCGACCGGTGCTTGGAGAGCTTTTGCATGATCTTGGCAAAATTGATCGTAGAGAAGAAGTTTCGCCAGGAGAATTCATTCAATAGGTCCACCTCCTCCTCATGCATCTGTCCGTTCGGGAGAGTAGTCTTCCGCAAGATGGTCTGGCGTGACGGGCGCTGCATGTGCTCGTCTCCCGGGACACCAGACCCAGATCGCCGAGCGAACCGTGTCTGGCAGTACTGGAAGAAGCTGGGAAGGTGGATGTGGAGAGATGCCGGTGAACCGTGATCCGCGCGTCGCAAAATGTGCGTGAACTTACTTGTGTTCTGGGGCGTCTGCCTTTGACACTACGGCTGTGGAGACTTCCTGAAGACCAAAAATCTTCAGGATCAGGAGGAGGCAGTTGGTATCCAGAAGCAACTGTCCGAGATGATGGAACTTCATCACATCTATTGGTCAGGTCAAGCTGTAGTGAGATCCAGATAGGTTGATAGGCTGCGTTCGTAAACACTCACGGGACACCTTGAACCACTTCAAGGTTAATAGTAGGATGGCCGAGACTGCCTTTGAGGTGATCTCACGATGCCGTGTTACATCCGTCTCATCGAGCGTGGCTGGCTTGGGAGGCGCCTGTTCCAACGCTGCGGCGGGTCAGCAATTCTAGCGATTTTGGACGTAAGGCCATGTATTACTCGTAGTACTCACGCGAGACAACACCGGGAGGGAAGCCCGCCCCGGCAGATTGGGGCGGGGCGCCTCCGTTTGCTGTCGACACGGTAGCCAGCAAAAGTTTGAGTAGAACAAGCACCCATCCTGACAGGACTGGTAGGACAGCGCTCTGCGGAATTCGTGAGGCACTCAATCGCACCATAGGTGGGGTGGTGAATACGTGCATAGATCTGTTCCACACGTTTCAGACGCATGAGGTCTTCGCGGCGTTCCATCGCACGGCGCTTTTCGCCTGTTGTCTGACCTTCCGCGATGGCCTTCTCTGCCTCCGCGATCTTGGCATCAAGGATGGCCACATCAGGCAGCCTTTCACCTCCTTCCTCGTCCTGTGAGGGCGACTGCAGCCCATGATTGTCAGTTTCTCTACATGCACTGCCAGTGAGACTTCTGATATACTCACGATGGGCGGAATTCTGGGCTCGAACGGATGTCCGGTTCCAGGGAGATACTCCAGACCGCTCTCGACGGTCATGCACTCTTCGCGAGTCTTCCACATCTGCCACAAGGACAGACTGACGTACATATGCTTCGCATAGAGTTTGTCCGCCTCGTCGATGGCGAAAGGAACCAAGCGCGAGTCACTGTAGCCCACGCGGCTACGCGAGAAAGGGAAGAGGAATGGCCGATTCTGGTCTGTTTGGAATTGCTGCTTCTTAGGTTTGGGAGAAGGTGGGGGTGAGGGAGCTGGCGTGGCCGCTTGGGGGATAGGGCGGAAAGAAGAGCCAGGTTGTGTGCCATTGTAGGAATGCAGCATATGTGAATGGTCCTGGTGCTGGGATTCGCCACCATCGTGCTCATAATGGTGCCGCACGGGAATGGGTGAGTACGCTTGTGCAAGCTTGGATGTGGTCACGGGAACCGATGCGGGGACTGTGACGGGTGGAGGGTTGAAAGTCGGATACTTGACAGTGATCTCCTGTCGAAACAATTCAAGGTCTATGGGGGACGCCTTGATAGGGACAGCTGGAACGATGGTCAGGATGGTCAAGAGACGTCAGCGCACTATGAGACGAATACCCTCATCTGGCACGGTTGAAAGTCCTGACAGCTCCCGTGTGAGCTTCTTAACGGAGGCTAGTTCACGGATGCCACCGCAACACGTCAGGATCGTCTTCCATAGTACCAGTAGGAGCTGTATCCATGGAGCATGAGTGCCATCCGATAACATCACGGGTCATGGGAAGGACCATACTTTCTTCACAGGATATCCTTTAGCGCCTTTGTCCCGGAGACCAGCAACTACATTGAATAGATAAACAGGTAAGGGCGGATCCAGGCTCACTATTGCAGGGACAAGGGGATCAGCGTCGTATTCCGGCGGCAGACGGCATTGCTCACTCAGCTCATCAGCGAAGTCATCATGTACCTTGAAGACCTCGACCATGTGATAAAGCATGCCTAGATACACAGATAATTCCGTGGTCACTTCCTCCATGAAGTCCGCTTTCTCTTGCGGTGAGATATTGAAGTGTGCGGCGTCGGCGTCTGATAGGCTGCTGCAGGGAGCGTGAGTGTTGCGTATCAACGTGTGATGAGTCAAAGCTACCAAAGGAGGTCATGCTTAGAGCTCGCTATCTTAACGGCTTCAACTATGTTGCTCAGGCCATTAGCAGCTCGGACAACCTTGCAGTTCTCGATGATCCAATGCAGCTGATCCTCAGGCGAGGTCGTTTCAGCAAAAGTACCTGAAGGCGGGGTAAGGGGATGTATGATGACGGAAATATCAGGATGACCTTGGAGGACGTAAAACAAACGACGGGCGTTCGTGAACCGGATCTCAGCGTCGCGATGTTCCAAACTCTCGAGAAGGACTTCAATGTGCGCTTTACGCTGTGCGAAGGTACTGGAAGTCCATTCTGTGCCGCTTCAGGGTAATCCAACAGCTGTGTGAGAATAGACACGGACCTCCGGGGAAGGAGCCCTCCCAAGCCTTGAGGTTCTCTGCCACTTGGGGCATTTCGACATATGAATAGAACTCCTCGATCTCGTTGAGTACATGGTCTTCGTCGTCGTATCGGAAGTCATAATATGACTGCTACTTGTTCGCATGTATCAGGCAGAGAGAAGTGGATTGGTGAGAGTGTGCAGACCTTGGGCTTTGGTGCGGAGCCGACCATAGCCTTGAGCTGGCCAAGGGTGATGGAGTCGAGACCGACTTGCTGAGAAGAGGACTGGTCAACATCTGGCTTGCTGGGAAAGTAGAATGATAGCTTGGGCAATACCATATTGATTGTGTGACTGGTCGGAGAGGATGCAGGTGTGATCGTGAACAGACAAGACGCGTTATGGGCGGGCGGCGATGACGGTGGGCGTGTTCGGCGGGAGGCACGGCTGTGGTTAGATGGCGGAAGACATGAGTCAGGCGAATGAACTGCTGCGAGCCGGCGTTGCGGGCAGAGTGAGTCGGAGCGGCAGGTGGGCCACACAGACACACAGACACTGTACACAGCGTATGTAAGAATGCATGCCCGGATAGGAAGGAGCCTATTACATAAGCAGTGGACCACAGAAAGAGACAGCACGGTTCTTCTCAGCTCAAGCCACGACGACATTGGCCCCCCCTAAGGATCGACCCTCCCTCCTCCGTCGGTCCATCGTCTCCCAGTTCCTCATTTCTCTCGCGACTGACGACTGCGACGGCGTCGAATCAAGAGAGGGCGATTTAGTCCCCGCCAGCGATACTCTCAAGGTCGGGAGCCTGAGGGAGCAACGGCCACCGTCTCTGCCTAATCTCCCCTTCTCTCCGTCGAGCATCCAAAAGGCACGCCTTCGCTGTGCGTTTGCCACTTCGCCCCCATCCTCCAGCGTTATCGTCTACCCTTCCACCTTTCTCCGTCTCTTTCACGACTTACTTTACGACCGGCCTCAAGCCCATTCAAGCCACGCCGCAGCCCTCGGCCCCAACGTCATAGGTACTGCCCCTCCACCCAGGTCGTGCAGCTCCCTGTGACTGTTTCATCTTTCATCTCCTTCGCCGATGCCCGTTCCCGTACCCGTCTACACCAAGCAGCCAGCCCATCCGGTGATCAAGATCAATCATCCCCTCCAGCCTGATAGCAAATCTTCCGTCTTTCAGCACCTGACCCACTCCTTGCCTCTCCCACCTCCGGGACCTCCGCCGTCCTTTGCGACGAGGGAGGAGTGGATCAACTCACTCCCATCCTGGAGGAGGAATAAGCCCCGCCGCATCTGGGAGGACGAGTCTATTCGTACTCAAGGCGCCACTCAGCAGGGTTTTGACCAAGGGTTGACCGCTGCGGAGAACGCATCGGTTATTAAAGGAGAGCTCGCGCAAGCCTGCATTCCGCCCATCGGTGCAATCCGCCTCGACGCCTACCCTACAGTCGACATGTACCTGCTTCCTGAAGACTCCGACGAGGAGATGAGTGCCTATCCCGCCGCCATGCAAGATTGGCAGAGCGAGGATGATACCTATCCGGATTTCTCTCCCGTTGACAAGAAGCACTACGAGCGTATGATTTCCAACAGTCCAACTGATGTCGCCATGGACTACGCTGCCCCATCCACTGGTATCACTCGGTCCTATTCCGCGCCCGTCTCCACAGACGCGTATCCAGGCTACCAGCGGGGTGCATTCAGTCCCGTACTCGAAGATCTCTCTCCTAAAGTCCCAGAATATTCTTCTCCTGAGCCACCACACGATGCGGAGCTCGGCTCAAGTCCCGTTGGGCCTGCCACTCCCTTCGCTGAGTACATCGACAACGCTTTCGCTGAGGCGCACCTCGGAGCCACTGCGCCACGCAACCGAAACACTGAGGCTATGCAAGTTGCTGCCTATCCCTCTCACGATGGTTACCACACGTCTTGCTACCAGTGTCAGACTCAAGCGGAGCAGCCTGCTCAGCAAGTCCCCCTCGTCGAATCTGTGGTGACGCCCGTCGCCACAGCAGCATACAAGAAGCTTGCTGCGCCTTTGTCGGAATGGGTAGTCAACTTTGTCTGGAAAGTCTGCACGACTGGCATGCATCTTCCGCAAGAGTACGCACAGCCATTGTAAGTATACCTTCTTTCGATTGAGAGTACAGCCTCCTGACTTGGAAAATAGTGCCTTTGCGAAGCATTATCCAAACATGCCTCCTAGTCATCTCGTGGCGTCGACGCATTCTATGCTATTGTCCACGCTCTTGCAGCCCTCGGCGATTTTCCTGGCGCTGTGGTACATCGTCCGCCTCCCGGTATTCTTCGGCCCTGTTGGTCTCATGAATCCGGAGCACACGAAAGAAATGCGCTTCCGTGCAGAGTTGCTAGGAGAAGCCCATCTTGGAATAGACAGGGAGATGATTGAGGCATATGCTCCCTTCCGCCTGATTCTTCTAGGATGCATGTTGGCGAACAAATGGCTGGACGACCACACATTTTCCAACAAGACTTGGTACGTCCCTCCTTCCCCTATCACTTAACCTATTACTCATACCTTGTCAAGGCATACAATCTCCAACGTGCCGATCCGCTCCTTGAATCGTTTGGAGTCTCTGGCGCTTGATATATTCCAGTACGACCTCTCAATAACCCCGCAGCAATGGATAGATTGGCTTGGGGATCTCATGGCTTACCACCAGACCTTGTCTTCTCCCATGTACCCGCAGCCCATCTCTCGCCCTTCCACTAGTCCGCACGTCATCATGCGTCAGGCGATCGAGACCTTGATCAATGCTCGGCCAGTCGGATGTGGTTGCGGTATTCAGGACGATCAAGCGTGCAGCGGTCTCCCGCAGCCAGTTTTCGTCGGGATAGAGGATCGCAAGAAGGAAATCGTTGAATACGATGAGGGATCTGTGGAGGATGTTCTGGAGATCGATCTGGACGAAGATGGTCCTCTTCGAGAAGAGTACCTACCCCGACGACGCGTCAGCACTCGGGCGTACCACCCAAGCATTGAGACGTACGCAAAAGCGTCGGAGCGTGTTCTACCCCCACCGGCCAAATGGAGTCCTGCCGCAGACGAGCCAATTTTCCGTGACCATAGCCGAGGTCACGGTCAGTATGTTGCTCCCCAGCCCGTTTCTCACGTTCCCATGGCTCCTTTACCTCCTCCCTATCAGCCTACCATGGATGTTCATCGCACGTCGTGGCCAATGGGCGGTTACATGCTGAGGCAAGAGCTCGTCAATGGGCCCGCTGTGTTCGCACCTCCTCCCGTGTTCCAAGCACCCGTTCATGGTTTTGAATACGGCTATGGAGTGCCGCTTGCTGCTCACGGGCATGCCCGTTCGCACTCGCTCACCTACAATCAGGCCGTTGGAGAGCAGTTCCCTAGTCGGACACGTTCGTATTCGCAGTCGCAGTACGATCACGCGTACAGCGACGTCCGCGGTACCGAGACTCTCTACGCCCCACCGCCTGTGTCTTCTCATTGGACGGACTATAATCGCATGGGATTCCCAACCTCCTATGACCGCCCTTTCGGGCTTCATCCTCGACCCTCGCTGAAGGCCTGAGGTTGTATAACATGGGTCTAGACTCGCAACGGAGACTTAGATAGTTGCACCAGCTTTCCGATCCCGCTACCGTCCACGCATCATTCATTATAATAATCTGTTTTCGTCGGCCCCTCTCTGGTGAATCATCTCCCCCACTTGAGCACCTCTGCGCTTGCGCAAGGTCGTTCATACGTCACTCTCTATCCCCGGTCCGCGCCAGTCCCCCGCATCTCCTGTCACGGTTTTCTCTCTCAAGTCTCTCGCATCACAACATCGTTTCGCTACTGGGCCTTCCGTACCCCCGACATATCCATCCTGTCTTCAAGGATCGCCCCACTCCACTTTCCAGTGGTTGTTTGTCATCGTCAACATCGCACTTCGTATCTATTCTCACTACTATCGGCACACGATCTGGGAAGCCGCTATGCGTCCTTACCTGGCTTGCCCTGGGGAGCCCTGTCACTATGCATGAACCAAGGCGCCGTATATCAGATTTCCCGCACGTTGGACGGTTTCTCTTCCCTCACCTTTCGATAACGCCCCTTCGTATCGAATCCCCTCGTGTACAGAATACCTACGCGTACATTCACGTTTCGCTACCCTAATGTTGTTTCACGTCGCTCTCCCACTCTCGTCTTTTCTGGTTTCACTTCACGTCTGTTCTGTTGCACTTCCCACAAACGCACAAAAACATACGGAAAATCCAGAAAACCCTACACATCGCATCTTCTATTCTGTCGTTTCCTCCATCGCTCTTCGTCCCCCATCTCACATCCTCTGCACCTCCCGTACGACGGAGCCACCCTTGCTTGCCCATCTTTCCGCTCTCTCCCCTACAGCAGCCCGCTTCGTCCCATAGGTAGCTTATGTGACATCGACTCGTTCGTGTCTCCGACATCGCAGGCTTAGGTTGTCCTGCTTGCTTGTATATGTCATCAATCGGAGACCCTTATGCTGTGAGCAATGTCTGTCAAGGGTCATTCTGAGCAGCGTCGTAACCTGAAGGTCCAGGAGAGGATCGGTGGACGATGCGCACGGTGCAACTTGTCAAGGCATGGGTCATGTGTCCCACGGGCCCACCGGCGTAAATATTAGTACATATTCCTCCAGGTAACATACATTGTGCGCATCACTGTTCGCATTATGAGGTACATGTATTACATCGTGCAAGACATGCGGCACATCTACATATACTGTTGCTTCTGGCCATCATCATGCGAAAACGCCATAACATTTGCAGAAACTGCGGGCAGATGAGCGAGCGAGCGCATATAGCCGCGTTGTGCTCGCTCGACCGCTGTCCTGCAGTTGTCCTCTACGTATAGTATACTTAGCTGAACGTGAACGACGGATCGAGCAGCAGGTTGGATACTCATCGACATCTATTACTACTATCTGTCGCGTTATTTGGATCTATTTGGAGGGTCGTGGATCTGAATGATAT
Source organism: Lignosus rhinocerotis TM02 (assembly GCA_000743315.1). Taxonomy (NCBI): domain Eukaryota; kingdom Fungi; phylum Basidiomycota; class Agaricomycetes; order Polyporales; family Polyporaceae; genus Lignosus; species Lignosus rhinocerus. Next base: position 19,754 of record KN050043.1, on the reverse strand, counting down.
TAGCGCTTGATGTACGAAGTTTTCACGTCGACCACAAGCTGTCGCCCCAGTCTAACAGTCCCCTAGTGTGTCTGTGCGCCGTCTTGTGGTATGAGTGTCATGGTGCTATTTCTGACTGTGACATGGGCTTGGAAGTTGGGAGCCCTATTGTAAGGTGAGTATCTGTACATCGCATTTTTCGATGATGCCATCTATATTCCCAAACATACGAACGCCCCGTGCGTTGTGAAATGATATACTTTACAACGGTATCTGAGCCTGCATCTTCGTGCCCATGTACAGTGCGTTGACGGTATGCTGATACTTCCCCTTCGAGGCTTCAACAATCGTGTACACACCCAGGTGTTCCATTATGAGGGTTAGATGTCAATTACGGACATGACCTACCAACACGCAGAAGGTGCGTGTTGTCCCTCATCCCATGTCTTCGTGCTGTTATCTTTCCGTATCCCCCACGTCGCGTTTGATGACACTATATTCACACTGTATGAACGGTGATGCTTAGGCGTCGGTGTCATGAGTAAAGATCTTCTACAACGGTATCTGACGCACCTTCCGTGATCTACCACATCACCTTTCGCATTTATCCGGGGAGTTTGTGCGACTGATGAACCTCTTCGTGCAGAGTTATATCCAGAATATGACGGTTGTTGGATGTCCAAGATGTCGAGGAATGTGTAGCTTGTCACGTGCCGCTGTGTCCATATATCCTTCCATATGTACTCATGTGTATAGAGAGCTTGTATGGCGATACAATATATTGACAATGGGTATGCTACATATAAAACAAGAGAAAGCAACATGATCGAAGCAGTAGGCAGCATGTGCGTGGGAAAGACCGGGGGAGTCATTACATCTGCGCTCGAGCGATGTTATTCTCGGCAATGAGGTTTTCGTCTTCGAACGCGTCCGGAGGAATTTGACCCTGTATTTGACTGAGGGCACCTTTGATGATGTAGAGAAAAGGACCAGACTTTACAGGCGGCGGTGTAGACTGATACGCAACAGGCAGTGCGCAGCGGGGACAGTGAAACCTGTACTGCTTCTCATGCCCACCTTGTCTGATGTCGGAGATTAATCATATCGAACAATACCCTCGTAGTATAGGTGGAAGGACAGCACGCACCGCTCAATGAGAATTGGTTCCTTCAATGTAGCATTCAGTTTGAAGACTCTCGCCTTGGCATCCCCGGAGTCCGACTGGCAGCGAATGACAATGGCGCCGTCTGTCTGTCTCCGTGGGAGGGCTGTCAGGCTCTTGTCAATGACCAGCTGGGCATTTTCAGCATGACCAGATGTTGCGAGATGTATGTGAAACGAGAAGGACGCACAATAAACTCGCCGCAGATGCAATCTGTACGGCAGAGGGTGGTGAGCTATTAGACCAGGGAAGAGTGAGGATAAATCACACAATAGACGCGTAAAGCTGCTATGGATGATGCGGTAGGACGCGCTACGGTTGGATAGAGAGGTCAGTGGATCAGCGCAAGTTGTGCTGACCAGTGCAGTGCCGGGGGAACTGACCATCGGTAGAGGATGAGACGGCGGAGCGGGAGACGACCTTGGGCATATCGGACAAGCTGGACGGGGCGAGGTTGCGCTCGAGGACGGGCGGTGCAGATGGCTGAGAAATACTTGAGGGATGATGAAGGTGGGAGACGGAGCGGCAGCCAGACAGACCAAAAGGCAGGGCGGACAACAAGCAAGCTGTGTTGGGAAAAGATGGCGGAATGACCGCCGACCTGTCTATGATGGCGGCAGAGGAATACTTTCCTCTCTCTCATTACGTAGCCTTTTCTATGAAGGCGTTGCACGTGATCGTTTCTCCTTATTATTGCCCTCCGAGTCTTATTGGGCTGTGCACCTGTCCTGCTTGCACAGTTGTGAGTCTGACTTATAATACTCAGCCAACCACCTCAAGCCTGTCTTTCTATCCTGCCCCGCATCCGTCCGCGAGCCATGGCTGAGAAGGATGCTTCAGCCCGCCTCCGCAGGGCGGTCAAAGGTGCGTTCGTTCCGCTGTCCTTCTCAGGCATCGGCAGACCGTTGTGGGTCGCCCAGAGAACAACCTCTTTCTCGTCAAACGTCTGATCAAGAGGACGGAATTGCGCAATCCTGATCCATATAATAAACGGTACACCTCTCTTGCATGGGCTGCCGTCCTTGGCCACGAGGAGACGTTCGAGTTCCTCCTCAGCAGCGGTCATGATGACCACGAATACAGTAAGGTGCGCAAACAAGTTTCCCAACTACAGCCTCTTAACACGTTCAACACGGCTGAACGATGGGCTGGCAGGATTCGGAGAACAACACAATCCTCATTTTGCTTGCCGGTGCCCGTCCACCACCTTCCGATCCCCACCCTACTGGCCCAGCCGAACAAGACTTCCTTGGGGCTACACTTCGAATGGCCCGCATGTACATTGACCGCTACCCAGATATTCTGGACTGGGCAAACATGGAAGGGAAGACCGCTCTCCACGTCGCCGCGTTGAAGGGAAATGAGGAGCTCGTTCGGGTAAGCAGGTGGCGTACATTCCTAGTTGTTGTGACCTGTCCTCAAGCATCGGCAGATGCTCTGCGATCTTGGTGCCGACTTTGACCTCGCCGATAACGAGGGTAATACACCACTACATTAGTGAGCACGGCGCCCATCGTCCCCGAATATGTCAAACTCATCATTCTCAAGTGCAAGCGCTTGGGGCAACGTCACAGTCCGTCTCCGCTGCCATTCCTTACGGGGATGCTGCGCTGACATGTTCTTCTCAGGTTGTTCAACTCTTGATTGAACGCGGATGCCAATATTCGGCGCGAAACAATCAGGGTTTCACGCCCTCCGATTACGCATATTCGTCAGTTGTCATGAAAAGTCTCGTCTACCCAACCCTACTCATCCTACATGTTCTAGGACCAGTACGCGCGAAGCTCTGCAAGACACTGCTCGAATACAATTCGAGAATAATAAGAAGGCGCGGCGGAACGTTTTTCAACAAGCCGCTGCTCGGGGGAACGAATGGGGTAGTGCCGCGAACATGCAGATCTATCCTCCATCACCTCGAGATTATTCGTTCGGGAACAGCAACGGTGTTCGTATGCGTAGTGGATCTGGAACAAGCCACACGACCACTACTTCGAATAGCGGGGATGTGTTCGACACCTCGGCACCAGCGCCATCCCAATCCGCTTCGAGATTTTGGTCTTCTCCATCAAGACGGCCTGCACCATTACCTTCAGGGTCGCATTCGCCAGGCCAACCCTCGGCCAGTTCGACAAGCAGTACGTTCGGTTTTGCTGCTTCGCCTGTCTCACAACCAAATTCTGCCACTCTCCTGCCCCCCGCAAACTCGAATCCTGCTTCTGCTCTATCCCCAATTGCGACACGGATGCGCGAACGTGACGCGGATGCAATGGAGAAATACAAGCTGCGACAGCGTAGCGGGAGCGCTACTACCGCGTCAACAGATCCATCACAGAACGAGTCTGTATCTCCTCCGCCCGCACCACCCCCAAAGGACCAGGACGAGATCTCTGCGTTATCGTCGTTAGTTACAGTCGGGTCAGTTGCACCTCGGCGTCGATTGCGACCCTCGGCCTCCGCTGCGCAACTTCGAACCAACCCCCAGCCACTCACAATTTCCGCGAATTCGTCTCAGGAACCACGGAGTCGATCCGGGACGAGCCCCGCAATGCTGAAGCCGACACTGAATTCGTTCCCTTCACCTCCTGGCGAATCGTCCACGCTTCCTACACCAACACAAGTTTCAACCGCTCCACGACCAAGCATGGCATCGATACGTTCAGGAAGCTCGCAGTCGATAGTTCCTGAGAAAGGTTACACTGGTCCCCCAAGCGAGTATGCACGCTTTCCTCCACCGCCGGTGACGGAAGAGCCCGAACGCGCGGTAACCCCCACCACCGCGACTGCCTCGACACATACGAAACGATTACCGTTCAATTTGCTGTCTTCGCACAAGAACAGTTTGGACCAGCACGTGTCGGGCAGTCACCGGAGAAATGCCTCAGTCAACGCGGTTGTGCGATAGGAGATTGGTGTAGGAGTGGGGTTCACTTCGAGAGGAGCCTCGCGGCGGGGCTTCTTGTCCATTGAGGGCCGATGGACGGATATTTGTAAAAGGTGCATGAGCGTTGGGAAGGGGTCTGGTTGATGATGGTGTACGAGCGCTGTGTGTGACTCCATCGCTGTGTAATTTGCTCTGTTGTGCATTGATCGTGTCATGTAGTTGTGGTGCGTGGTAGGCTGTGTAACGTATTGAGTATACTATACATACGTACGAGTATGTTCAATGGCAGTTGGAGAGGCTTGCGCAGCCTAGTATTTGGAGTATCATCACATCATCGTTGAGCTCAGAGGACTAAGAGCACGTCCAAGCAAGGACGCCGCTTTGGGTAGCGAACCACGCGTCAAGGCGGACGGGGCACCTGCCCAGGACAGGCTAGCGGGACTAAATACTAATACTTGAGTTGAGTACGTACTAGTGAAGTAAGTACTGAGCAGTACTAGGGCGGAGTGGCGATCTGTATTTCACCGGGAAGGGCCGAGCTGCGTAATACTAATAGGGAGTAGCGGAGAATTGAGACAGGGCGGAGTGGCGATCTGTATCTCACCGGGAAGGGCCGAGTTGCGTAATAGGGAGTAGCGGTATCTCATTTTGGCAGAGCGACAAGCAGGCCCAGCACTTGCTCAGCGCGCGCGGTCTCTGTATGTCCAGCGTGATTCAGCCGTGACTTTGTCCCGGCCAACTGCACTTGACAGCATTCCCCCATCCCCGTCCTGCTTCTTGGACAGCGCATCCCCAGCTCTCTCCCCTGATGACCTTTCCCACCAACGCTGACTCTGATCCCGACCCCACCTCACAAATCGCTTGGCCTGGCCGTCAGGGCGAGCGCGGTCGCAGAGGGTCGAACTGGTCACAGAAGAACCTCATGCAAGAGGGTAGAAGTGGAAGCCGACCATCGATCAGGATGAATGGCAGCGGCACGGGGAAGCCAAAGCCCAGTGGGTCGGCTGTAGAGACGGAAGGCAGTAGTAGGAAGAAGAGGATGTCGACGCTGGACCTCATCTATCTCAGCATCTCAATGGGTGGCTCGCAGGTAGCGTGGACAGTCGAGCTGGGGTGAGAAGTATCGTGTGTATATGAGGATGTGCGGGTATTCATCGCTTGGTGCAATGTGTAGATACGGGACACCGTTTTTGCTAGACCTCGGTCTAACCGAGCAGCTAACGAGTCTTGTGTGGCTCGCCGGCCCTATCAGCGGCCTTATTGCGCAACCGGTCATTGGTGAGTATTCAGTACGTTCTCGCGCACGTCGGTGGACCCAATAGCGATATCCTCTCGACTTACGGTCGTGGAATCTAGGTGCCATCTCTGACGCGTCCACGTCCAAGTTCCGCCGTCGATATTGGATTGTACTCTCTACTTTTGTCCTCGTTATCTCTACTCTTACACTTGCGTACTGCCGCGAGATTGCTGCATTCTTCGTTGACATTTTTGGCGGCAACGGAGGCAGCTGGGATCCGAAGTACGGCAAGACGGTCAGTCAAGTGTCCATTCGTGAATTAGGTCAGGCCCTGACCGACTTTCTTCTTTGCTTTCATAGGTGACGGACACAGCAATTGGCTTTGCAATAGTGTCCTTCTACTTGCTCGACTTCGCCCTGAACGCTCTGCAAGCCTCACTACGTAACCTTTTGCTCGATGTCACGCCTCCGGAGCAGCTAAATGCTGCCAATGCATGGCACAGTAGGATGCTCAACGCTGGGAACATCGTAGGTTACGGTTTCGGTATGTATAGAGTCGTCTGGATGGAGGTACTTCGTTCGATGGCTGACCGGATGCACAGGCTTCTTACCTTTGGCGAACATGCCCATCCTCCGTCTCTTGGGTGGTTCGCAATTTCGCAAATTCTGTGTGGTCTGCATGATCATTCTTACGGCCACCGTTTGGATAACATGTTGGACACAAGAAGAGCAGGAGCGCGAGCAACGGCGCATCGAGAAAGGGTGTGTCATTCATGCGCATGCAAAGAGACATGGTGGCTAAATATATCATCAGCAACAGCATGCGTGATATTCTGAAGAACATCTGGACTACTATCTGGAGTCTTCCAAGACCCATCCGTCGTGTTTGCTATGTCCAAATATTCGCTTTCATGGGTTGGTAAGTAGTCATGTGGATTTGCCTTCAATCAGGGATCGCTGACGGTTTCGCACTAAGGTTCCCATTCCTCTTTTATTCGTATGCACCTCTTTTCGTCGAATAATCAAGATCATTGATGGCGTCTTGATAGAACAACATATATCGGCCAGGTGATGGCGTACGAATTGGATAAGGAGCCTGACCACGATCTTGCCACCCGAACGGGCGCATTTGCCATGCTCATATACAGTCTCGGTATGGCCAAGACGTTTGGGTCATGGCTTCAGTCTCTCATTGGTCATTTGCAGTGGCCGTAGCGGCGGGTACCCTACTCCCTCATCTTACCCGTCGTGACGCAGCACTTTTGGCCCATGACGGCGATGAGGACGAGGATGTAGAGCTTGCCCGGCTCCGTGCTCAAGTTCGCGAGTGGCGCGCAGAAGCAGCACGGCAGGGCAAGCCTCTTCGGCTCCCCATTATGCCGTTTTTCCTGCGGAACATCTGGACTGGCGCGTTGCTGCTCTTCACGTTCCTCACGCTGGCGACATTCTTTGTGACGCAAGTCTGGCAGGCCATCATCATCGTTTCCCTTGTTGGCATTTGCTGGGCAGTTGCGTGCTGGGCACCCTTTGCGATCATTATGGAGTTCCTCAAAGAGCGCGAGCGCGAGTCGAATGAGGACGGTGAGGCAATCGCGAGACAGTGGACGAGAAGGCCGAGCCACACTAGGACGCTGTCGACGCCTGCGATAAGGAGGAACAGCAGGCCAGGAGAGGGAGAGAGGACGCCTTTGTTGAGAAGGAGATCCTTTGACCAGCACAACACCGATGCTTCACCTCCAACTGAGGCTGTTGCCGGAGGCACGATCCTGGGTATCCATAATCTGGCGATCGTCATGCCGCAGTTTATCGTGGGTCCTCCGCATATGTTCTTCGGAAGTAGGCTTGCTGATCTTGTGTCATCACAGGTCGCTCTAGTGTCCAGTTTGATTTTCCGTATAGTGGACGCTGATGTTGATGACGACCCAACAAACAACAGTGCGCTTTATGGCAAGAATGGGGTTGCGTGGGTGCTTAGGTTTGGTGGTGTATGCACATTGGTGAGTCCGAACTCATGATATTCTTCTTGTGCATGGTTGACAATATTATGATACACAGCTTGGTGCAGTAATTGCACGCATGGTTCCGCCTACCCGCACTGAGAAGGAGATGCGTAGGCGTCTTGCTGAGCTGAAGGTTTTGAAGGAGGAAGGCACTCCATGAACACTATCTACACAGGACCCTACTTCAAAGCCATGATTACTGAATCTTTCTCTCATTTACACCTATCGAGGTTGAATAGGACTTTCGGGTCGTTTGTTCCTTGTCATAGTGTTGTACATCGTCTATCGTCAGCTATCCCGTCACCTCCGTGTTCGTACATATAGCCAGCAGCGCATAACTCCAGTCGTCGCCGTTTTTGCTTGCAATTTGTCTGCTAGGAATGAGTGTAATGGGCACTGTCTCAGAGGCTGCGAAGTGTGATACGACAGAGGATGCGACTGGAAAGAAGTTTCAGCAGAAAACTTCCTTATAATATGGGGGCAGTCACCTCGTCCACGGGAGTACTTGTAGAACAGTCGAATAGACATAGCTTCGGACTTGAGCGATTGCAGTCCAGGCACACCGTTCAAGTGTGAGAGCAAAGGAACTTGGTCACCTTTGCCATATATCAATGCGACCTTCGATGATGTCTCCTTGAAGGCTGAGATCTCCCAGTGCAGCTCGCCCGCCTGGCTCTCATGCATGCCTATAGCATATGTTAACACTCGAGGAAGGTCCTCAGTAGCTGAAGACCAACCCTCGGAATACATGGGCACGACCGAGCGACGAATCATGCTTCCATCGTCGTCCTCAACGTCGCACTGTCCTGTGTGTGCTAGGACCTGTTTCTCCACCAGTGCGCCTTTCGGGAGTTCGGGAACAACTACAAAGAGCGTGGGGGTGCGGGTGTCCTTCGGACACCAGTCAGCGGAACCGTTTCCTTGGAGGTGCAAGTTGATGAACAGACAGACAGACCCCTTTGTGCTGTGCACTTGCGGCACGAATAGGCGGGATATCTTCCTTGTTGACAAGCCAATACACGATGCCTTGCATATGTCCGGCCCAGCCCCCTCCCGAGTTGTTCTTGAGAGCCTCAACGACTCGGTGCACATGCTGGAAAGACAGCGCGGCTTCCAACGCAAGTGATTGTGGAGAGGGGAGCGTCAGGTTGCTGGGGATGAGACCGATCTGGCCTGAGATGAAGACGCGCTCATCCACCTCGATGAATCATTCCACCTGAGTATATTCTAATAGCAAGGAAAGGGGAGATCCTAGACATACGATGATCGCTTGCGAGTATGGACCAATATTGGCTGGAGCCCAATAGCTGAGGCCTTGCACATGGAGCGCCTGCCGCTCGGAAGGAGTGCGTTCTGCATACGCCAGGCAGTCCAGTCGAACACGAGCGGGTGCGGGCAGATCAATTGCGACGCATGCACGCGCGGGAGGGCTCGTTCCAAAATACGTTGCATAAACTGCGTTGACGCGTGCGAACAAGTCCATGGTGGAGAGGAAAATATTGATGTTCGTGCAATTGGCCAGCGTCAGCGAGTGCTTGGCGAGTGATGCTGAAGAATGTTTTCAGAAGAGCAGCTGTGCAAGATGCGCATGGAAGTACCTTGTAGTTTATTGAAACACTCGCGAACTTCCTGTTCAAGTGGGATGTCGTCCTGGCCATTGCAATCCCGATGGACGTGCGCAACTGCGACCCACTTGCCAATCTGCCTGGAAGATGACGAAAGGACGGGCTCAGAACTTGTGATGAGATTCATCTCTCCTTCGAGAGCCCCCGAAGATTGCGGGCAACTCGCGATGATGTCATGGATGAGAGAGTATGGTTCTGTAAGCATCGATGGTATCGTAACCAGGAAGGCTCCAAATTCGACCTTCGCTTGCAAGGTTGCGCTCTTGATTCGGAGGTATGCCACTGTCGCAAAATCGTTGTCCGAATGCACGACAGATTCGACCTCATCCCTGGCAGATAAGAGTCGTTGCTGGCCGAAAGTGATTAAAAAGCGGTTCTTACAGGTTGATGCGGAACTTGAATAGCGGGCAGTCCAAGGTCAATGTTTCGTACTCGCCACCTTCCCCACAAACGTGCGAGCCGTATAGTGAGTTCTGGGTACACTGAATCAATGTATCTTCCTTCTTATCACTGTACTCACCAGCTTGATCAACGTTGACCGCATCTGTGCCAGAGTCCTTCCAAGGTGTGTCGTTGTTAAACCTATCCCTGCGACTTTTATGAGGATAGCTTCCATGCCGGCCTCGATCATCTCAGACAATAGCTCTTCCTGATCTCTCTGCCAAAGGTAGCAAAGCGGCGTTAATGCCAAGCGTCGTGACCTAGATTGTTTCAGAGAAAGTGCCATCTATTTTGCGAGCTGTGTCTACATACACATGCTCAACGCGTACACGTTGGTAATTTGAGAGAATTGCTCCGACTGATACGCCTTGGACATCCGGGTGATGCGCCTAAGACCAAACGCGGTAGTTTGAGGCGACATCACGAGTATCAATTAAAGATTTTCACCTTGACCGTCGACAGAAGTTCGTACAAATCCTCGGTCTCGTCACCGGGAATTCCACCAGAAGTAGGGTCGCGTCCGCCGTATTCGCCGCCTTGGTCGACGGCTGCGCCAGATATTACTCTCCTGTACAGCGGGACTTCCAACGCGCGTCCAACATATTCTATCGCATCTTGTCCTATAGTCTGATAGAGATACGAGTCAAGTTCCTCTAGTTTGAATGAGGTCGGATGCATTCATGGAGGAAGCTTGGACGTAGCCGAACCTTTGCCTTGTTCAGGGCCGAGAGACGCAGCGGCGACGAGTTCGTGGCCGTTTTCGTTACAATGTAGCAAGTTGTAGCAACTGTCCTTTCCACCGCTGAGTAATGCGATGTACTTCATGACGAACACGGGGCTGTAGTAGTAAGGTACTACTACTAGTAGGTAGACTGATCGAGAGACTGCGCAAGCGCGCAGTTGTCGCTGATGTCAGATTCGCGTATATGAGGACGTGATAACTCTCCGTCACACAGCCCAAGACCACAAGAAACCATCTCTCTACCCTTGTCCCACCATCGTCCAGTTAACCTTATCCATCCGCACGCCCTTTCGTTACCTCACGAACTATGTCTGCTTCAGATCTAGCCTCCGCGATGGACGTCGATGAAGCCGCAATTGACGAGGGTTTGTACTCCCGACAACTGTAAGTCTATACCAACCACCGACGCATCCTCAAACTTACCAAGTTCGCCAGTTATGTCCTTGGTCACGAAGGTTAGCATGTTGCCCCTTCCAAAGTATCCTTACGCGTGCTCAACAATTCGTTGTGTAGCCATGAAGCGCATGGCTACGTCCAATGTCTTGATCGTCGGCATGACTGGTCTCGGTGTTGAGATTGGTAAGTACCGCAGCGACTGCACGTCCTTCAAGGTTTGTAACGGTTCACATGTAATCCGTAGCCAAGAACGTGGTCCTTGCTGGTGTCAAATCGGTCACGATCTATGACCCCGAGCCAGTGAAGGTGTCAGATCTAAGCAGTCAAGTGAGGCGTATTTCATCTGTCGATGCCACATCCATAGCTCAAATTTGTCTAGTTTTTTCTGAGACAAGAAGACATTGGCAAGTCTCGCGCGGAGGTAACCGTTCATCGTCTGTCCGAACTCAACGCGTATGTTCCCGTGAGGAATCTCGGCGGCCAAAGCGGGCAAGAAATTACGGTGGACTTGATCAAGGACTTCCAAGTATGTGTCACTATACTCCCTGTTCCCTTTCCTCCAGCTCCAACGCTTCGGGTATGGCAGGTTATAGTACTTTGTGGCGTGCCGCTCAACAAGCAGCTGGCTATCAACGATTGGACACATGAGAATGGTGTGCACTTCATCTCCGGAGACACGCGCGGTCTTTTCGGGTTAGTTACTGTAACGCGCTGTCTGTCTACTTACTGACCTTGACACCGAATAGTATGGCATTCAATGACTTTGGTCCGAGGTTCACCTGCGTTGACCCTACTGGGGAGCAGCCACTCTCTGGCATGATCGTCTCTATCGACAAGGTAAAACATACACTTCACATGTGAGAAACCGTTCATTGAAAGGGAGTGGACATCCAAGGATAAGGAGGGCGTTGTGACCTGCTTGGACGAGACTCGTCACGGTCTCGAGGATGGTGACTTTGTCACTTTCAGCGAGGTCCAGGGTATGACCGAACTGAACGGATGCGAGCCTCGGAAGGTTACCGTGAAAGGACCGTACACTTTTTCAATTGGTGACACGTCAAATTTCGGTGACTACAAGACTGGTGGTATCTTTACTCAGGTCAAGATGCCGAAGATCTTGCAATTCGTACGAATATTCGTTGACGTTGAAGACGTGCATTCGGCTGACACAGAGTGGTCAGAAATCGCTGCGGGAATCGCTTCAATCTCCTGAATTCTTCATAACCGACTTCTCCAAGTTTGACAGGCCGGCAACCTTGCACGCTGGCTTTCAGGCACTCTCTCACTTTGAGGACAAACATCAACGTACCCCCCGTCCGCGTAATACTGAGGACGCTGCCTCCTTGGTGTCCTTAGCGAAGAAAATTGATCCGGAAGCAGACGAAAAGATTCTGGTCGAACTCGCTTACCAAGCGACTGGTGATCTCTCCCCCATGAATGCTGTGCTTGGTGGCTTCATAGCTCAGGAAGTTCTGAAAGCTTGCTCTGCGAAATTCCATCCTATGGTGCAACATTTGTACTTTGATTCGCTCGAATCCTTGCCCACGGAACTCCCTACCGAGCAAGACTGCCAGCCAATTGGTTCACGCTACGATGCCCAGATTGCGGTGTTCGGGAAGAAGTTTCAAGAGAAGATCGCTAACTTCCGCGAGTTCCTTGTTGGCTCTGGGGCCATTGGTTGCGAGATGCTCAAGAACTGGAGTATGATGGGTGTAGCCACAGGTCCTAACGGCAAGATCTATGTCACCGATCTCGATACCATCGAGAAAAGCAATCTGAACCGTCAATTTTTGTTCCGTCCAAAGGACTTGGGCAAGTTCAAGTCGGAGGTCGCTGCTGCAGCTGTTGCGGACATGAACCCGGATCTCAAAGGCAAGATCGACAGTAAACAGGAACCTGTTGGTCCTGACACCGAGAGTAAGTTTCTTCGATTCCTTCCGATAGTTTCGCGTTGTGGGTGCTCACAATCAAATAGATGTTTATGATTCCGACTTTTTCGCCAGCATCGACGGTGTCACCAATGCCCTTGACAATGTAAAGGCACGTCAGTATATGGATCAGCGTTGCGTCTTATACTTGAAACCTCTCCTTGAGTCCGGTACACTCGGCACGAAGGGTAACACGCAAGTAATTGTTCCCCACTTGACGGAGTCCTACTCTTCGTCAGAAGACCCTCCGGAGAAGGAGACCCCTGTGTGTACCGTCAAGAACTTTCCTAACCAGATCTCGCACACCATTGAGGTAGGTCGTAGTACGTACGTCCTTGTAGACGACTTATGCTAATCAAGTCTCAGTGGGCAAGACAAGAGTTCAACAACCTCTTTGTCAATCCCCCGCAGGTCGTTAATTCCTACCTTTCGGAACCGAATTATCTCGAGAACAACTTGAAGTATTCTGGTCAGCAGAAGGAGCAGGTCGAACAGATCGTCTCGTACCTTGTTACCAATAAGCCACTCACCTTTGATGAGTGCATCATCTGGGCGCGGCTGCAGTTCGAGGAGAAGTACAACAACGCCATCCGCCAGCTCCTCTACAGTTTGCCGAAGGACGCTGTCACGAGTACCGGACAGCCATTCTGGAGTGGTCCCAAGAGGGCGCCTGATCCACTTACCTTCAACTCGAACGACGTAAGGAAGACTTGTCGTCATGTCTCTTGTGTTACTGACGCGTGTGGTTTAGCCTACACATTTGCAGTACATCATCGCTGCTGCCAACCTTCACGCGTTCAACTACGGCCTCAAGGGTGAGAGGGACCCGGCGTACTACAAGAAGGTCGCAGATGAGGTCATCGTGCCAGAGTTCACCCCCAAGAGTGGTGTGAAGGTTCAGATCAATGACAATGACCCTGCTCAGGGCGATGCTGGCGGTATGAGATCCGTTCGCCCTGCTTGACCAGGAGTGCTGAACACGACTCTTTTAGATGGTTCCGACGCACAAGAGTACCTCCTTCCTCCTCCATCGTCCTTGGTTGGCTACCGCCTCAGCCCGGTCGAGTTTGAGAAGGATGATGACACCAACTTCCACATTGACTTCATCACCGCCGCTTCCAACCTGCGTGCGATGAACTACAACATCACGCCCGCCGACCGACACACAACGAAGCAGATTGCCGGCAAGATCATCCCTGCGATCGCCACCACAACATCACTCGTCACCGGTCTTGTCTGCCTTGAGCTATACAAGGTAGGGGCACGCGTGCTTGTACTGTTGAGGAGTCTCTGTGAACTAACTTGTTCAGCAGCTGATCGACGGACAGAAGAAACTTGAGGACTATAAGAACGGATTCGTCAACCTCGCGCTGCCGTTCTTCGGCTTCTCAGAACCTATCGCGCCAAAGAAGAACAAGTACAACGACATCGAGTGGACACTCTGGGACCGCTTTGAGTTCAAGAACGACCCGACGCTCAAGGATGTCATCGACTACTTCTTGCGCGAGCACAAGCTTGACGTGAGCATGGTCAGCCAGGGGGTGAGCATGCTCTGGAGTTCGTTCCCTGGCAAGAAGAAGGCAAGTTGTGTCATAGTTGTGGCTTAAGTGGTTGCTGACGGTGCACGCATCAGCCTGAAGAGCGTCTGCCGATGAAGTTCAGCAAGCTCGTCGGGCATGTGAGCAAGAAGCCGTTGCCCGCACACACGAAGCATCTCATTGTCGAGGTGATGGTCAACGACGAGGAAGGCGAGGATGTTGAGGTGGGTGATTGACTACTGTTAGTCTGGGTTATAATTGTGCTAACATATTTCCTAAAGGTTCCGTTCATCGTCGTCCATCTGTAGGCGCAATGACGATGCGTAGGTAAGAATCGACGTGTACAGTGGTATATAGAAGTACAATCCCAGTGTAGCCATACAAGAACATCTCGCGACAAAATCGTATGTTATGTTCATGCAAGGACTGAACTGATTATGGCATACAGGCGCACGCCGTTCAGTACAACCCCTCAGCCCCGATAATTGCCACAATAGGTCGCACGATACATATAGCACTTACTCAGAGACTTCGATAAAGTCCGGCTCGTCTTGTCTCATGCGCTTCAGGGTGTGCGCATGGTTTCCAACTTCATCGAGCTCGTAAATCCGCTTGCGAGATAGGCTGGGGAGCTGGCCAGCCTCTCCATGAGGTACATTTGCCGATGATGAGGATGGAACGACAGGTGAGGGTGGTGTGGCTTTGTCAATTACACATTTCTCCTGCTCGGCCAAGTATTCTTGTAAATACTGCTGCAACTCTATGGCGCCATTTAGATGTGCGAACACTCAAACAGCTATTGACCACTTGCCGTCGCTATGGTCCCGCGCGGCACAAGTCCAGGCGTTGAGAGAGCGTATCTTCGCGTTCTATGCAGCAGTCAACTCGAATGTAACTGATGCCATGAGGTATGTCCATACTTCCTTGCGTGCCGCGAACTCCTCCCAAGGTCCTTGCTTTGTGTTGAAGGAGTTCCACTGGTACAGCCTCTCAGCTTTGTACTGCGCCATGGTACGAAGATTGTGTTCAGTGATCCTAACACCATTGGAGTGACCATATCGGCGAGCCGGCCGGGGGGGATTGTCGATGTCACTGTTCTCCACCTCTGATAGACTTTCCTCTTCGCCGTCTTCACCGGTATCTCCCCCTTCCCTATCATCTGATTCATCTTCCTCCGTCTGTTGCAAAGCTCGCTTTTTGGCTGAGGCCAAAATCCGGTCTGGCAACTCCGAGTTCTGACCCCAATGTCTCCTCCATGCATCCGCGGTATGATGAGGGATCTGTTGATAGACATGGTGAGAAATGCATTTCATCAACAATAGGAACACGTGTTGACCTCCTTTGCCAACTCGTCGTACAACTGGGACTTTCCCGGAACATTGCCCTTGCGGAGGCGCCAGCGCAAGAAATGTATGAAGAACTTTTTGTCGTCGTCTGTGAACTTCGAGCGGTCGCATATCGGCGCTGCGCGTGGTGGTTCAGGTTTTGTCATGACGTCCGAAGGGGATATCAACGTCCCCGCGTGGCATTCGGCAACAGGCCCGCCTCGCTTTGGTCTGCTTGCAGACAAAGGATCGCCGACGAGCGTAGGCTGGACGTGGTGTCTGTGCTCACGATCGAGTCTTTTGTGCGAACTCGCATGGATTGAAGAAGAGTGCGGTTGGTTTTTCCGGTGGATGCGACCCTCAGAACTAGATGAGTTACTTATAGCGATGATGCCGGTATGCACATTCGTTTGAGTGGGGGGAACTTTGCGCTGACGTACGCCAGCACTGGTGCGAAATGAACAGTCAACTTGTGATGCTCTAGCACGAAGACATCCCCGTACCTGGCTGTTTCGCGCGTATATCGGTGGGACCGGGACATCAAAGGATTCGTGCTGCTTGGATATCCGGAGATGATCGGATATACCCTCGGATACAACCTCTCCAAGTTGCGTAGAACGTAGTTCTTCCAACCTGAATCTCACACGCATTAGCTATAGCATAGGGCGCAGGTTGTGTCCGCTCATTCATTCTTACCGATATGAGAGTGGCCATTCACCTTGTAACAACATCGATGAGTGCCTCACGCGTGGGTGACTGCTGCAAGCTCACTCACGTTGTCGAGCTTCTCCAACGCTTCGCATGGGGATTTTCCCTCCGCCTTCGCCTTCTTCAGCGTCTCGATCAAGAATTGCTCATCGCGCGACGTCGGCTCAGACGGCGCGATTTTATGTTGCTGGAGAACTGGGACCATGGCTGCAGCTACGGCCGCGGTGATATCAGAAACGGATGGTTGCTGTGAAGGGGTTGTGGCCTGCGGCTGTGTGGCGGCAAACAGATGAGCGTGCGGAAGTTGCACCCACTGCTGTCTCTGCGCCTGCTGTCCTCCGAATGTGACCTGCGGCTGCCAGCCCTGCCAGGCAAGCTGGAGACCAGGCTGCTGCTGCGGAAGTTGCTGCATCTGAGGGAGTGAGAATGGCACAGCTATTGTAGCTCCGAAAGTAGTGCCGGCTCCAGGCTGAGACTGAAGAGATGCCATGATCTGGTCCATCGTGGCAGACAATGGGGACTGATTAAAAGTCGAAAGGCTAATTCATGAGTAGTATGAAACGGAATTTGAGTTGGTGAGTGCAAGACAATGCTGTGCGCTATTATCCACACCTACGGCATTGGCCGAACTACTGTTCGGTATGGGCCCTGATATATATTCGGCGCCGGGTGCACAGCGGCCGTTGTCCCTGTTGGGCAGTGACCTCAGGAAACAATATTCATCCTGTGTCTTGTCATGACACTTTATCTATGTTCATGGAGTATTGGGTGAGAGATCTCATCTGTGAAGAGGTTCACGGAGAACACTATGGACAAGCATGTCGAGCAAGATGGGTTACACAGTGGACTGCTCGGCCCAACTCACCTGTGATAACGTGTGCTATCACAGGGCAAAGCGCCAGATTTGACAGGTGTACACGGCCAACGGGCAATTGGATCAATTTGAAGAAGGATCTAGTTGAGTGTGACTTATGAACGATACTTGATGACTCGGAAGGCTTGCTGCAAGCTTTCCAAGCTCTTTGCAACCAGTCAGTTTGGAAGGATTTGCCAAGCGGTCGATGCGTGATGGTAAAGTGGGTCCGGCAGACATGGCCACGGGTGTTCATCTCCGTCCGGTGTCATCATTGCTTCTCACTTCTCCATGTCTCCATCTCCTGCACCACCCTCAGCACTCCGGTCCAACACACTCCCAGACCTCACACTGTCACACACAGGTCATGGTTTTCCTCCCTCCACTTCCACACTCTTCTCTATGGGGGGCACAGAACCGGAGAGGTGCTCCATCGACCTGCCTCCCTTGCCATTGTCATGAACTGGTCCACTAGGTTCCCCTCATTGTTCATGGCCACCCTCAGTCCAATACTTTGAGTTATTTATCTATTGTTTCATATTCATCATATTTTAATTGTTTATCTTTCATCATGCATCAGGAAAAATCCTCATCTCAATAGTGTGCCTACTTGCTTGATGAGTACTCAGGAGCTCAACGAGGGGTGGTATGACCACAATAGATCTCCCGAGACCTCTCGAGCACCAAGACCTTCTGCTAGACCAGTGCAGAGAATAGCCAGTGCGGCAATTATATGGTAACAATAGATTGCTCCCGTAGATACTTGAACAATACAAAGTCATGGCATTGTAGGTACGGATTGACATAAAATATTGTACACTTATCTTATACGTTTGTCGAGATCCATGTTGAGTTAACACGCTTGCCCCATATTGGCAGGAGATGGCAGCTACAAATGACCTGAGTAAGGGGGATGATGGACGCACGGCATCACCCACCATGGTAATGCAAATGTGAGACCTTGAACATTCCTGTCGTGGCATCAGGCTGTTGAAACGGAGTAAACCACTCAACATAGGCCACAGGATGCTGGAATTGGGACCCATATACATTGGGCAGACAAAATATGGCACGTACACAGGCAACAGTGAGGCCTGAGAGCGGGTTATTTGGGTCAGGATCAACTTCAGCGGTTTCCCAGGCAAGGACAGTGTCAAAGCGGGCATGGGATGCTGGCTGAAGTGGTCGAGCTGGCTGGGCAGGAACAGCACATATTGTGTCCTTGATAGGGACCTGGCCGTTAGGGGGGAGAAAGATGTGACAGTGCTTGTACACTGCTAATCAGGAACGAGGAGTAATAGCCCGAGCAGCCGCTGGAAGGGATCGCAAATGTGATGCCTTGCACAGGAACTCCTTGAGGTTGTGGACAAAGTTGGTGCAGCCATATTTTGACACCAGCTGTTGCACTGAGGTGCCCAGAAGGCCAAGTTTTTTGGCAACAATGTATGGGGGAAGAGCGGAGTCGAGATGCCACTGGGAAACTCACTGTCAGGTTCGCCGGCTCCTGCATTGTGCATTGGGATGTCCTCTTCCACAACAGTTGCATCCTCCGTGTTTGTGACTGCCAGTGTGTGAGGGTCAAGGATGGTGTTCGACAACCCAGCCCAGTCAAGATAGGCCTGGAAGCGGGTGACAGCCTCTTGACGGTTGAGCCAGACAGCCATCTGCTTGATGTATGCACATTTGTTTGACGTCCCAGGCAAGGACAGTGTCAAAGCGGGCATGGGATGCTGGCTGAAGTGGTCGAGCTGGCTGGGCAGGAACAGCACATATTGTGTCCTTGATAGGGACCTGGCCGTTAGGGGGGAGAAAGATGTGACAGTGCTTGTACACTGCTAATCAGGAACGAGGAGTAATAGCCCGAGCAGCCGCTGGAAGGGATCGCAAATGTGATGCCTTGCACAGGAACTCCTTGAGGTTGTGGACAAAGTTGGTGCAGCCATATTTTGACACCAGCTGTTGCACTGAGGTGCCCAGAAGGCCAAGTTTTTTGGCAACAATGTATGGGGGAAGAGCGGAGTCGAGATGCCACTGGGAAACTCACTGTCAGGTTCGCCGGCTCCTGCATTGTGCATTGGGATGTCCTCTTCCACAACAGTTGCATCCTCCGTGTTTGTGACTGCCAGTGTGTGAGGGTCAAGGATGGTGTTCGACAACCCAGCCCAGTCAAGATAGGCCTGGAAGCGGGTGACAGCCTCTTGACGGTTGAGCCAGACAGCCATCTGCTTGATGTATGCACATTTGTTTGACGCAGCATAGCCCCGCTTGGTGTAGTCGATGTGCAGCCGCTCTGATTGCTCGGTGTTGTAGCCATCAGTTGTGCATAGTTTGTGGATGGAGAGCGCATAGTGGACAGCTGCGTGGAC